>CAIGRN010041564.1:0-30105 GCA_903798345.1 Fraxinus anomala
TTTTTTTTTTCCTTCTTTAGTGGTGCAATGAAAAGCCGTTGCTTTCTTTTACTTTATAATTTGCTCTATGAACCTTTGGAAACGACGCTTGCTCGTCTCATGTGAATTTTCCAAATTTTATATTTTCTTCTATATCTCTTTAAGATCTCTTGGAGCCTCATCAGATGTAGGAGACATAACTAGTGTTGCAGTATCAAAGTTGAATTTGTGCTTCAAGAAAGTTGAGGAAGAAGATCAAGAAGCGCACTAATTTAAATCTAATTTTATTTTATTTTTATTTTTATTTGTGTGTGTGTGTGTGTTGAGTTGATGCGAAGGCCATTTATAATATAATAAAAGAAAATAAGACTATAGTGCTTTATTTGTCACTATACAAATTATTTTCAAAATTGAGGCATGATTGGTCCCACCATATTGATTCAAAATGATAATTTGGATGACTAATTCGATGCAGACCATAGGCTAGTCTCTGAGCCTATAAGATGGATTAGTTGATCAATGATTTGTTTTTATTTTTTTGTTTGTTTCCAAAAATCTATGGATCAATTTTGATTCTTTATTTTTCTTTTAAAATGGGCAACGACTCTACATGACTTTGTAAATGGGCAACGACTCTATTTGACTTTGTAAATTTATTGAAAATGGGCAACGACTCTATATGACTTTGTAAATTTACAAGTCTACTCTGGCATAACCATTTCATTTGATAGAATCTATTAATTCGAAATTTAATTTAAAAAATCATATTTTCTCCTTGACATTTGCAAGATATTGCTAATAACCAACGAATGGTAAGTGATATTTCTTCATGTCAAGAGCTATTATTTATATTTGATTATGACTAAATAATATTCAGTCTAGTAAACCATCTACTCGTGATATTCATAATCCATTTTCCCCCTCAAATCTTATAGGATAATTCAAATGGTAATTATATTCGCACCATATTTTTTATTTCCTAGCACCACGTTTTAATTGCACTTTAAGTTCTTAATCTTTACTCATTATTGCACTTATATCTCTTAACGATATTTTATGTTATTCTTTTCCTCAAATTTTCTATCATTTAACATATTTTGTATTTGGTAACCGTTTTATATCCAAAAGTCCATTAAAATTACGTAAAACAACTAATTTTTCTATCATGTTTTAAAAAACTAAATAAATTCAAATTGTTAAAAAATTATTTTTCCCTCATTTCAAAATATGAAAACCATATATTTTGATATAAATCATCTTCAAGGACAAAGACAACTAATTAATGAAAGGTTGAAAATAAGAATTCGACGAAAAAAAATTAAAGAAATAATTACAACAATGAGCAAAGATTGAGCAGGTTAGCTAAAATTAAAATATGGTTTATCAAATATAAATGGTGGTGATGTAATCACCAAGATTTAAGTTTAGGGCTTTTACATGTGTTGAGTGGTAAGAATTTCAGGTGCCATCACTTGAGAGGGTTGAAACTTAAAAACCATCATTTTAAGAAGAATAAGCCCACCATATTTTCTTTTGATGTCAATTCATGTGTAGAAATATTTTATCCAAATTCCTATAATATTTGAAAATTAATTTTAAAACTTTTATGACACATTTGGTATTCATCAAAAACTTTTGCTATTATATTAATATTAATTCATGCCATGAAATGATATTTATTTTAAAATTAAATAATAAACTTCACTTATAAGTAAATAAGAATCGATATAGAATAATTGTAGTGAGATGGTAAGCTTGTCTTACAATAAACAATTTAGACTCATTTTAAAATAGATATTTTTAATTAATAAAATAAAAATAAATAAGTTATTTCTTTCAAAAGACCTCTACTACCAAAATATCTAATAGCTGTTGATAATTATCACTAATTTCTCGTTTTATTTAGCAGGAAAGAGTAAGATGATTGGAGTGTTGATATTTAGAAGAAGCTTTGGGAGTTGAAAGTACGAAAAGAAGTGACTTGTCGACCACTAACTATGCTAGTTGAACTTTGACGAAACAATTAGGGAAGCGTTATGTATTATTTATCATTCATAAAAATTCATGGTAGAGAACAGTGAAACAAGACACTAAAGGACACAACAAGACATGTGCATGTGAAAGTTGTTTGGATGTGTTTCTTATTTTTTAATTTTAAGTAAAAATTACTTATTTCAAAAAAGTAATTATCGTTGTGCTATTAAACCTCTATTTGTCTCGTATTTTTTTCAGGATTTTTTTCTACATACTCATTTTCGATCACATTCACACAATAAAATATTCTACACATAAATCCAAAATTTTTTTCTATTTCTTAACCACACATTTTTCAAAAAATTACTATTGAAAACAATATTTAAAAAAATGCCTCCAAACAAGGGATAAGCTTTTCGTTTGACCCTCATTTTTTTCATTACATTACATTAATTTTTTTCTCTTCATTTCAACTACACATTCAGCAAATAAAATAATATTATACCCAAATCTAGAACTTTTCATTACTTTTCTACCACACATTCTCCCATCAATCACCATTCCAAAAATTTTCAACACCCCAAAATGGGGGCCAAACAGGGGCTAAATAAGTAACTAATTCATTTTTAACTTAATAAATAAAAATTATTTAGTTCAATTTTACTTATAAAGTTTTTTAGATTAATCAAACATGTTCATTGCTGTGAAATTTTGAGGATGTAAAGTGTCAAAATGATAGGGTCGGTCCGAACCATTCGGTTTGGCTGTGAAATTTTGAGGGTGTAGAGGTATCAAAATGGTTGGTTTGGTCCGAACCGCTCCATCTGCATCTAGACCAAAATCAGGCATGTAGCTAAAATGAATTAGCCCACCTAGTAAATTTTTGGAAAATGTGTGGTTAAAAAGTAGGAAGAAATTTTGAATTTACGTACAAAATATTTTATTGTAAGAATGTAAGGTTGAAAATGAATTTGAGAGAAAAAAAAATTGAAATATCGGTGGAGAAACAAGGATTTTGCTAGCTGGGACCCATAAACCCACCAATATTGTTGTGTGAACGGTCCCAAACATCATGTTTTATTTTTTTCTGTTTTACAAGAATTTACTATGATTTAAAATTAAATCATAGTCAAAAAATTAATGTTCTCGATAAGTTTGTGAATTAGATGTTTAAATTTTATGGTAAATATTAAAAATAAGTTATAAGTAGAGTTTATTAGTAATAATAGATGCATAGTATATTCTAAGTTGTGCGAGAGATTGTACAAAAAAATATAAAGAACCATGCTAGAAGTACACCATGCTTGACAGCATGGTATATCGTCCCCTCACAAAAAGAGTGGGCCCCCCTATTGTGAGGGGCTGTATACAACCATCAAAATCCAAATATAAATGATGTAATAATCAAGGTACATATTGGTGGCCATTCACTTCTAATGGTCAAACTCACTCATTCACCTCTAAATTTTAAATTCTTTAGTTTTTCTAAGTTCATCATCACTAATTTGAAATATGATTAGACAGTGTAACCAGCCCATAATGTAAACATAAGCATGATCAAAGCACGTTTTTGCAATATTTTTCTTAGTGCTATAATGGGCCCTTCTACATTTTAAAACATTCATAATATTAAGAAAGTCATAAAAATGTTAATTATAAGAAAGCCAAATCTACTTTTAAGTAGATTTTTCTTTTAATGTGTTTATATAGATTACATTTTTTTCTCTTATTTATAAGTACACAAACATTACATATTTTTTTTGAGTATGTTTGATGATGTGATTTTTAACCGAATGACGCACCTCAACATGAACTAACGAATAAGTTTCACGACGGTTTCAACAGTATCCTTGTACGTTAACACTTCATATAGCATGTTGCTACTTGCCTATATAAGAGCTAATATAGACGAATATAATATAATCAAAGGAAAGAAGATACAGTGCTTCCGTTGGATCGTTAAATTAGTCATATATATAAGTAGCTTACATATTTTCAACTTTTATCAATAGAAAATGTTAATTTTGAAACCTACTTTTGTTAACTTATAAGTAGACTTAATTCCAAGTAAATCTTTAGCTTTCACCAAACATCCACTAAGGCATTCAATGTAGAAGGAACTGCCTAGTTTAATAAGTCAACAAAAGTAGTTGACCCCATTTATACATTCTTATGATTTAAAGGTTATGATATCTCAATCAATTAGGTTAAACAATTTTTAATTTTTAATTTTTTTGGATTAGGTTAAACAATAGTTCTCACTTCATAAAATATAAAATCTAAATCTAAATGAATTTTATTTACAACTAAAAAAATCAAAGGTAGTGAACTTGAAAAGCACTCTTACTATAATCAAGTTTAATACAACAAATCTATCTATCATCAAGCATTGTTTTGAAAATTGCATTGGATTATTCGATTCGACTAGAAAAACTAAAAAAATGTTTTACCAGTTTCATCATTTGAAATAGCCAACTTGTAAATGCGGATTCAATTCAAAATTTACCAGTACGACCATTTAGTTTTTTCGAGTTGGGAATTTGGGATCATTTTCTCATTTTCAAAATGAAAAATGCTTGTTGTACAATACTATTTACATAATCTTTTACAAATTAATGAGGTGTCAAAAAGAAAGTTGGTTTTTTTTATTTTATATATATTTTGTTGATGAGATTTTAACCCAATCAAATATCGCCATATTATATATTAGTAAATAAATCTGTAAATTGTGATGTACATATACACTAACATATTTGTACAATTGTTGTTGACAATGTTAATGTTGTCAAAATTTAGATCATTGATTTTTTTTAAAAAGTTAAAATAAGTGAATATGATATTGTCAAGTGTGAATTGTCAATCAAGATTTTTAAAAGGATCGTACAAGTAGCATAATTGGGAATATTAATAGGGAGACAAAAATATCCTTTGTTCTTCCAAGTGTTCGCACGTGATTGGTTAACTCTTTAGGACCAAAGAAATTCAAAAGTTTGTCAGATGATCAATCCCTTTCATTCGTTGAAGGAAAAAACACGTGGACAAAAATTCGGACACACATAAAATCTATGGGACCAAATTATAAATTGAAATGTTTTGGTACAAAATGATCCATGAACAATAGAAACACATCAAAATCATCTTTATTCAACCGATTGAAATAATGTTGCATTTCGGTGTCCTTGTGTCCCCCAAACACTTAATGGATCATAACCATTTGATGTTAAATGGTTGTTAACTAATACTTGTTTGGCACAACTTATTTAAAAATCATTTTTAATCTTATATACTTTTAATAAATTGATTTTGTATGTGAACCCATAATTATTTTCATACTTTTTAACCATACATTAAAAAAAAAAATCACTTCAAATAATCTTTCACAAACAAACACTTGATAACATCTTCATTTATTCTTAAGAAGTTGAATTTATTAAAGACTTTTTTATAAACTAAAAATAGGTTTAACGTATCAAAGTTTATCAAATTAAACAAATAAGATCGGAAATCTAAATCGTTGAAGAAAACATAAGAGAATATATATTGTGCTAAAGAAATCTAGCATAACTAAAAATTCATTTTCAATTTCGTTCATAGTCAGTCTCACTCCTAAAAAAAAAAAAAAGAATAAGACTTTGATACGTCAACACCTACCTAAATTTTGCCACATCACATAAATTATCTGTTATTATTGTTTAAACGATTTTACATTTGGAAAATATTCTTTTTGAGTTTATTGTACAAAATCTCAAACAATGGGAACACAAATTTTTGAGTGACTTCTTACTCATTTTCCACTCATCTAACAACAAACTAAGTCGATGCTTGAAGTTCATTCTCTAAAATTTTTTTGCAATCATACATTTTTTCAATAAAATAATAATGTACGTAAATTTTTTAAAAAAAATCTTACATTTTAACCACAACTTTAAAAAAAAAAAAAAATCGCTTTTTCCTGAATTTATTCTCAATACCTCAAATATGGGGTTAGATTCAACTTTTAAAAGCCAACGAAGACTACAAAATCATGAAAATGATCACGTACATAGACAAAATTCATTTCTTAAATAAAATAAAATATAATGTCACGTGAAGGTGAAAAAAACTAATAAAGAATTAGTTTCACTAATGGTAACTCAAGTTCCAGGAAAAGTTCAAATTGATCATTGAAGTATTTTTATAACTCATTCAATAATTAATAATATTACATGATATTAGCCTCATTAACACCGTATCCAGTGTAGTAGCAGTTAAAACCTTCACATTGACTAACAAATACTAAAGTGATCAATTCCTTTCGATTGACCTCCTATTTAAGTTCTATTACGGCTTTATACCGTTCATTAATGATGAAATTATGAATAGGATTAAAGGGAGCAATTTAATTTTTTTTTTTTGTTAAATGCGTTGTTTCTTCTCCTCAGAATCATGTTTTATTTTGAATATTTGCAATTTCACGATATGGACAACACAAGCCGATGTTTGATTTAGAGTGAATGTCCCTAAAGGAGTAATATTATTTTATTTTAGTGACTAAATAGGTCAAGAGACTTACTTTAATGATCAATTTGAAATTTCACTTGAACGTTAGTGACCATTTATGAAATTACCCAACTAAAAAATTGAAAAAACAGAGCCCACTCTCATGTGGCACTACAACGGTTAAAGTAACAAACTTTTAACACAAAGCAAATAGAATTCTCACAAGACTCTCAAGATCTCACACAAATCTCTCTCAAAACTACCGTGTGTGTGTGTGAGAGAGAGAGAGAGAGAGTAGGGCTGGCAGGGTTAAGGGTGGCATTGAGTCGACTCGGCGGGAAGGAATCGGCGGAGGAAAGTGAAGATTAAGGTGATGGAGTGGTGGCAGAAAATGGTTTTCCCTGTTAGAAGAGCCTGGTGTGCTTTTACTGCACGCGTCAAGAGTCGCAAAAATGGTCAGTCATTTCTCTCTATGTCTGTGTGTATGGCAACGGGGTGGGGATAGGTATGTAGGGATAGCAATGGAATTTTCAGGAGGCGGGGTGGAGATTAAGTTTAATAATTTCAAGTGTTATAATATGAAAAAGATAAATTCAGCTTGTATGTGGAATTTTGTGCTAAAGATTCAACTTAAATAAATATTTTTTTTTTTCAAATTAGACATACTTTATACGCTAAATTGAACAGAGCAGGATGAATATTAATGAGTAGAGGCATTAGGTGTGGGAGGATAATTAATATTGGGATGCAAAGGTAGAAAATCTGATAAGTTTCTGTAAATTAGAAAAAAAAAAAAATTGGAGTTTTTTTCTTTAATTTGTGACAAAACATATTCATGTTCTGTTTTTCATTATTTTTTTAAAAATATAAGTATTGAAATCCCCTTTGAAAAGTTTATGCTTCCTATTGACAAATATATTTAGTTAAATTATGTCTTTCATTATGCCCCTCACGTTCCACATTCATTTTTACATGAAAGGCGTAATACTGCACAATTTTCATAAATAGGCGACCGAATATGTTGCATAACTGCATCTAAAAGATTAATCTATTGAGAAGGCAAAGAATATTATTAATTTAAATTGTTTCTTTAACGGCATGAGGATTAATTTACTAATTTCTGACATAATTTACTGTGGAAGTTATGAAGGAATACATAGTTAGGCAATTTATTGGGGCCTTCCCGTTTTCAAAGAAAAAGTTAAGCAATTTATTGGGGCCTTCTTGTTTTCAAAGAAAAAGTAACTTGATGTAATCTACTTAGCTACCTTTATGTAGAAGATACCTCATTCTCTTTATTAGTGCAGAATAAAGGGGTCTTTTTCTTGTTTTGACTTCCACGATGACTTAACAGAAAGCTGCCCTATCTACGCAAGAACACACGGTATAATGCTTGACCGTTGGGAAAATGTGACCGGTAGCCGAATACTCTATGATATTTAAGGCAGTTGGTGTTTTATTAGAGAAATTGATTGGATTGAGTTTTGGCTAAGTATCAGGATTTCACATACCTTTGCCCCGTGTCTTGTCCCTTTTTAGAGTTTGTAATAGTTTGGACCAGATTAGTGTTCGACTGTCAAATAACTAATCGACCAAGGCCAAAGATTGATGTGAAGTCGAGTTCTAACATGATACAGAGGAGCCATTGGGTGGACCCCAAGACTAAGATTGGTTGCGAGCTCGACACTTTTGTTTGATGGTGAGGTGGTTGGTTGCCTTTGAGGGATGTATCGTCAACTTAAATGGTCCCTTTTATCATGTCGCCTAAAAAATTAGACGTCGTGTAGCTAATTATAAATTGAGAGTCATTTTGGATGATTGTTTACTCGATTATATTACGTCATGCCTCTTGGATTATGCACTGCACCCTCTAGATAAGAACAAAAATTCTAATGATGCCAATATCCACTGCCTTGAGTGTGTATGGCTTTCTACATTTGCATCCTAATCTGATTATTGGTATTTGAGAACTTTTGAATAAGATATGTTCTTATTATGCACACAGTTTCAAGTAATAAATTTTCATAGTCTTTAATAATGATGGGTTTCGACTATTTTTAAATTATTTTTGGCATACTATATAGTGAACATATCCACTAAAGGATGCTTATAGTGAACATATCCACTAAAGGATGCTTACATCCACTAGATTAGTTCCACCTAAAAGACATTAAAGTGTGTTAAGACCCAAGTTAGTATTAAATCAAGCTGCTAACTACCAAAATAATGTCCCACTTTTGTGCAATTTTAATGGACCATAATCAATACCTTGTTTGTTGGACTATTATTTGTTATTTTGTGTGTGGGGTAGTTGGGGTGGGTGGGAGGTAAGCTCAACAAGTGGGACTTGGAATATTGGATTGATATTGAAATAATTCGAATTTGAAATCAGACATACTATGCACCTTTGATTTGTTTGGTAATTATAGTGTCAACCTTGACTTATTCAATATTGTGTACCAAACATGCTCTTCGTTTTTTGGTCAATGTTGTTGGATTATTCGTTATACATGTGTTTGTGTGTGTTGGGGTGGAGGGTTAAATTTAAGAACTCAGCTTCTTCGAATATTGGATTGGAACTGAAATACTTCGAAGTCGTGACCTACTTAGTATGCATGTAGCTTTCTACTCCTTATGTACACCGTGAAGGACGTGTATCTCACAAATTACTCTGTCCCCCTGTATATTATTGTCAAGAAACTTGGAATAAAGCTATAACATAAAGTTCTGCTTATGTTGAAGGAATCCAATTCCTTGATGAGTCAACCATGAAAAATAAGCTCTAGAGATGATATATATCCATATCTTTTTTTCGGGGCAAAAGCAGCATCAGAGGATGATCGATTATGACCTATCGTTTGACGGCCCCATTGTCTTAGCAGCAATTTCAACAGTGTCATAGAATAATTAATGCTCTAAGCATAGAATCTTACTTTATTTTGCTGTATTCTTTTGAACATTGCTGTCTTTAATTCTTGATTGAGAAAAAAAAAAAGTGCTTTATTCATGCTTCTGCTGTTTTCAGGTGGCGGGCTTCTGAAACTTCATGATGACATCCAAACTTGTGGGTACGAGGATGTGCAGATAATGTGGGATATGTTAAGAACAGAAACAGAAAGTATGACTCGCCATGACAAGCGCAAGAATCGATGGTCTTGGAGGAATTTTTCGCGGTCCAACAATGGTGAAGCTCCATCCTTCGTAAATCATTCTCAATAAAGAATGTTACTTGTGTGGTTCACTTACTCCAACAATAATGCCCCCATTGGATATGAAGTTGCGCAGAAACTTTACAAGACGTATCTAATGTTTTTACGTGATGTGGTACGAGAAAACATTAGAATCTTGAAAGGATGTCTTGAAAATGAAGTCGTTTGTAAATACATGATGTTTTATCATGAACATTGAAGTACTCTTACCGTCATAAATAAGAACTCCGATGAGTCAATTTAATAATTGGAAGTGTTGATTTTGACTTTTGATTCAATAATGTGTGTGGATATAATGAGATAAAATAATTAGCCATTCAAAGTGTTACCGCGCACATAAAAGTTTTGAGTTGAAATGTCATTGCTATTTGGGAATTTGAAACATTTTTGAAGTAGCATCACTTTGGGATAAAATGGCTATAATGTAATGGATAATTCTAAATAATTAAGGCAGTTCGAATTGCGCCAAATGGAGCAATAAAGGCCACCTATAAGTTTAAAAAAGGTTTCAAAATAACATTTATACCCCTAACCTTATATATAGGGGCCTCGTTTCCTTTGATAAATCTCAAATCTTCGAAAACACCTAGAATAAGATGTGCTATACTAGAAAATGGTAATTTTGATATTATTAAATACTTTTAGGTAATTAGAAAAAAAGGATAATTATTATCACTATGAATTTTATTAGGTACACCACAATTTTAAATATAGTTTTTTATTTACTTAAATAGCTTTTAAGTAAAATTGGGTGCTAGTATACTTTTTACATATAATAATTTATTGTTCCACCACAAACATGTTTTCATTTTCCGTCAACAGCGAATGGTGACCAATTTTTTAGTCAAACTGCACCAAGTAATACCGTGAGAAGATCAACTCGAATATTGTAAAACACTGTGTTCGATCATGAAAACAAAAATACCACTTTTTTTAATCGTAAAAGAATTATTATTGAGAATATCCTAACTTTTGGCGGATGAATATTGTGGTGCAAGTAAAGGGATAAATCATTTACATCTAATATTCGGTAGACTCCAAGAGTCGGTCCTTAAAAACAACAAAAAATAAAAAATAAGAGTCGGAGCAGGGACATGTTCTCATTCCTACCCGGAGCCAGGGACAAGGCATTTTGTCGTCCTAAACTTGATGCCCAATTTTAGGTTCTTGAACATAATAAATTACTTCATCTGAATTTTCAGCCAACAGTTTACCTCAAATTATTGATGTACGCGAAATTAGGAACAACTATTTTTACCTTTGAATCAGTTAGTTATTAAACTTAAAAAGCTATCACAGATTGTCTAACTGAACATACAAACACAAGGAGACATTAATGGTGGAAATATTCAAATGTTATTTTTAACTACAAAAATTCAATCCATAAACAAACTTTTCAAAATAAATTAAAAATCAAATCTTTTATTCAGCAAATTCTCTCTATCTCCCTCTCCAGGTTGCATGAATGAATTGAATGTTAAATAATCAAAGGAGAAGCCATTGGCCTTAATATAATGCTGAATGTATGTATATATATAAAAGGATATTTGATATATAATATTGTAAATGGATAATATACAAGTTTCCAAAGAGTTAGGATTGTCTTGCATGTTAAACACAGAAGTAGGAGCTGTTCTAGCAGTAATTCGCCGTGGCCCTGAATCGACATCCCAATTTTATCACCATCCTGATGAAAATTGTGATGTATCAGTGTTACAGTCCTTAAAATCTCTAAGAGCCTTTTTGTTCAATCCTCAACAAGAATGGCGAAGGATTGATCCATCATTGTATCTGTCTCCGTTTCTTGATGTAATACAAAGTGACGATATTCCAGCTACTGCAACGGCTGTGGCCCTTCAATCCATCTTGAAAATACTCCGGCGGGGGATATTTGATGAAAGTACAGTTGATGCAAAAGGCGCAATAAATTCAGCCGTGACAGCGGTAACAGGTTGTCGTTTGGAGAGAACTAACTCGGTTTCTGAAGAGGCAGTTATGATGAAGATTTTACAGGTTTTGACTGCTATTATGAGACATCGGGCTTCAGTTTTGCTCACGGATCATGCAGCCTGCACCATTGTTAATACATGTTTCCAGGTGGTTCAGCAATCGGCCAGCAGGGGCGATTTGCTTCAACGCAGCGCGAGGTACACAATGCATGAGCTGATACAGATAATATATTCTAGATTGCCAGATATTGAGGTGAAGGATTGGGAAAATTCAGATTCGGATACTGAGGATAACAATTTGGATTTGGGGTATGGAATCCGTGCTGCTATTGATATCTTTCATTTCTTGTGCTCTTTGCTGAATGTAGTGGATGTTATGGAGACAGAAGGATTTATATCTCAAACTGCAGATGAAAATGTTCAGCTTTTCGCGTTGGTTTTGATCAATTCAGCAATAGAATTGAGTGGAGATAGTATAGGCAAGCACCCCAAGCTTCTGAGAATGATCCAGGACGATTTGTTTCATCATTTAATCCACTATGGAGCGAGCTCGAGCCCTCTGGTTTTATCCATGATTTGTAGTACTGTCCTCAATCTATATCATTTCCTTCGCAGGTAAGGACTCATAATCAATAAGCAAATAATTCATTCTTCAGGACTTTTTTCTGGCTACAGAAGTTTGTAACTCGATATTGCCTTCTCTTTTCAGGTCTATTCGTCTACAACTGGAAGCTTTTTTCTCGTTCGTGTTATTTAGAATTGCAAGTCCGGGAAGCTCACTCCAACTTCAGGAAGTTGCAGTTGAAGGACTCATAAATTTCTGCAGGCAACCAACGTTCATAATTGAAGTCTACGTCAATTATGATTGTGACCCAACTTTTCGGAATGTGTTTGAAGAGACTGGCAAGTTGCTTTGTAAGTATGCATTTCCCACTGGTGGCCTTGCGACAAGTATACAGATACAAGCTCTTGAAGGGCTCGTAGTCATTTTTCACAACATTGCAGATCACATTGACAAGGAAAATGACCCGAGCCCCACTGGCCCATACCCAGTTGAGATCTCTGGATATAGACCTTTCTGGGAAGAGAAGTCTAAAGATGATGATGTCGAGACTTGGGTGGATTATGTGAGAGTGAGAAAGGTTCAAAAAAGAAAGATATTGATTGCTGGAAATCATTTTAATCGCGATGATAAAAAGGGTTTAGAATACCTGAAAATTTCGAAGTTGATTGCAGATCCTCCGGATCCAAAAGCTTATGCTATATTCTTTCGTTACACACCCGGACTAGACAAGACCGTGATAGGGGATTATCTCGGTGATCCTGATGACTTCCACATTAAAGTCCTCAAAGAATTCTCAGACACCTTCCAATTCACGGGAATGATTTTGGACACAGCCCTTCGAACTTACTTGGAGGCTTTCAGATTGCCAGGAGAATCTCAGAAGATCCAGAGAATTCTTGAAGCATTCTCAGAGAGATTTTATGATCAGCAGTCCTCGGAAATTTTTGTTACTAAGGATGCAGTTTTTATCCTTTGCTATTCACTTATTATGCTCAACACTGATCTTCACAATCCTCAAGTCAAGAAGAAAATGACAGAAGAGGAGTTCATCAGAAACAATAGAAAGATCAATGGAGGAAATGATCTCCCTCGAGAATATCTATCCGAGCTTTTCCATTCCATTTTAACCAATGCAATCGTGCTTCAAGGCCAATCGGGTGCTGGTGCACCTGTAGAAATGAATCCAAATAGATGGATCCAGCTGATCAACAGGGGCATGTTTATTCAACCTTTCATCTTATGTGAATTTAATCGTAGGTTGGGACGAGATATGTTTGCTTCTATTGCTGGACCCTCAGTGGCAACACTTGCCGCAATATTCGAACATTCTGATGAAGAAGAAATCCTCCATGAATGCATAGAAGCAATGTTTTCAATAGCTAGAATAGCTCAGTATGGACTTGAAGACACTCTTGATGAACTCCTTTCCTCATTCTGCAAATTCACGACGTTGCTAAATCCTTATGCATCTGCAGAAGAAACCTTGTATGCTTTCGGCAATGACATGAAACCAAAAATGGCTACATTGGCAGTTTTCACAATAGCAAATACGTTCAAGAATTCTATCCGAGGAGGTTGGAGAACAATCATTGACTGTTTATTGAAGCTGAAAAGGCTCAAGTTACTTCCTCAATCTGTTATTGAACCTGATAATGCTTCAGATTCGGGTTCTGACTTTTCAGCAAATGAAAGATTGGAATCTGGTGTCGTTTTTCCCAGTCATGATCCTAAATTCGGAGGCCGACACTCTAGTTATGGCATAATGGGCCGGTTTCTAAATTTCCTGTCACTGGAGAGTGTAGAAGATGCTCTAAATAATGGTGTTAGTGAATTTGAACAGAATCTCAAGATCATTCAGCAATGTCGTATTGGGAGCATCTTCAGCACTAGTGCAAGTTTACCTGATGAGTCATTGCTTAATCTAGGGCGCTGTCTTATATTTGCTGCTGCTGGTAAAGGCCAAAAGTTCAGCACTCCAATTGAGGAGGAAGAGACAGTTGGGTTCTGTTGGGATCTAATCTGTGCCATCGGCTCTGCCAATACACACAGATTCTCAACATTTTGGCCCCATTATCATGATTACTTGCTGGAGGTCACACAACTTCCTCTATTTTCGCCTACTCCGTTCGGTGAGAAGGCCATTGTAGCCCAGATGAAGATGTGCCTCAAACTTCTTGCTTCGGGCCAATTCGACAAAGTTGAGGAGCTCCTGTTGAAGTCCATAGTTTTGATATGGACGATGGAAAAAGATATCGTCGATACTTGTTGTGAGTTCCTAGTGCAGTCGGCAAGCAAAATCATTATGGAATATCCAGAGAAATTGCAAACGCATCTGGGATGGAAGTCACTCTTGCATCTGCTATCAGTTACTGGACGTCATCCCGAAACATATGATAAAGGGGTTGAGGCCCTAATCACATTGATGTCTGATGAAACCCACATTTCACCAACAAATTATTCCTACTGCATTGACTGCGCATTTGGTTTTGTAGCACTCAGAAACAGCTCAGTCGAAAAGAACACGAAAATAATGGATTTGATGGCAAATTCGGCAAAATTGCTCGTCCAGTGGCATAGAAGTGGTTATTCAGATACTGGAAGCTATGCAAGTTTTATAAGCAACACAAGTAAGTCTTCTGCAGAAGAAAATGCAAGAAGTCATAATCTCATGACATTTTTTCAACGGTTAGGAGAATCCCTTAGAAAGACAACCTTAGCCCGGAGAGAAGACGTAAGAAACCATGCTGTCATGTCTCTTCAGAAAAGCTTCATACAAGCCGAGGAACTCTTATTCACACCAGCAAACTGTATTAACTCGTTTTACAATGTGATATTTGCGATGGTCGATGATTTACATGAAAAGATGTTGGAGTACTCGAGAAGAGAGAATGCGGAGAGGGAAACAAGAAGCATGGAACAAACTCTTAAGATTTCCATGGAAGTTTTAACAGAAGTGTATCTGTATTTCCTTAAACCGATATCAGAAAGCCCTAACTTTAGGACATTTTGGTTGGGAATACTAAGGAGAATGGATACGTGTATGAAGGTCGAATTGGGAGTATACGGTGAATCAAAATTGCCAGATGCGATTCCAGATCTACTTAGAAAGATTGTCACCACTATGAGGAATGAGCAGATTCTGATACAGAAAGGAGAAGATGATTTATGGGAGACAACCTTCTACCAAATACAGTGGATAGCTCCAGCGCTCACGGACGAGCTCTTTCCGAAAGGCACTGGCTAGTAGTTCTTAGATACTTTATATGGTTCTTCATTGTGATCTCTGTAACATATTGTAAGTGTATGCAAGTGACACAATTCTTTTATACATTCTTTCCATTTTCTTCAAATAAGAACAATATCACTTGCAAACAATATCACAGTAGTTAGGAGAGTCAAGCCAAGAAAATGGCTTCAACAACCCATATGATAACGTATGTAATTAATGCAAGAGAAATACACTATGAAGATCATGATATATACAAAAATGAATATGTTAACTCTGGTATAAAGCTGGAAAAGACAAATTATATTACAATGTGTTGGGATTGATCTTGCATAATACAATTCCACCATTTTTTGGCAGAAATATTGAACTACACAAATTATTCCTGCAAAATTGTTCTAAATTTTCTTGACTTGGTAATTACAAGAGAAAGTGGAACATTGAAAGTCAGAAATAAGGTAATCACACAACATTGCAACTGAATATGAGCATCTTCTCATCTGAATGGTTGCTGATGATGGGATACTTCCCAACAAAGTGAAACCGTGTAAGCAGGATAAAATACCAATACCCGCTCCAGTCCCTGTCATCTTGTAGGAGACGGAGTTTTGCTTCAATGGTCAATAATCGAGAAATCACCATATCATGGCCATCTAGTGGTCCAATAGGAAAATATCAGCAGCCTGTCTTTCTGATTTAACAGGGACCTATTTATACTCAACTGGCGAGAAATTATGAGATCAAGACCCATTATTCTTCGAATGCATGTGTACATATTTTCTCCAGTAGCAACGACCAGTCTTCACCTAGTTGCTGAGGATTTAACTCCATGGCAACCCTAAAATCCTGCAAAGAAATGGGGCAGTGGGTTCTCTGTTCTTGAAAATCCAAAGGCCGACCACTAATCTGCATCCGCTGTTGATGACCTGGTCTGACACCATTAACAAGCTTCATATAAGCCTGGTGCTTGTGGATATTACTTTTTGTTAGCTCGTGCCCAAACCTAGCCCCCGCAAGTTCAATGCAAGACCTGATTAAATTTTTCACGTAACAATCCAAACCATGGTTCAGTATATTGGCACAGTCTATTGACACCCCTTCAAGACCCTGTGCTGCGGCAATCTGCCCCATTCTCTCCCTTAATGTTAGACTGTCTAACAAAGCACCATCGCTATATGTGCTAAAAAATCTACTGCTACTTGCAAGTGGCAGAGCTTTGCAGGTCCCGCTAATGCTGACCGGGCATAGTGGAATCCCGAGTGGAGCTCTAAGCAGACTCCTGGAGTAGACCTCTTTCCCTTTATCTCTAAGAAGCAAATCAGTTGAGTCATTGCTATGTACAAAACCTGGACCATTAGATGTCTTTATCGTTTCATTCTCTGCTTGCTTCATGAGTTCTTGATGACACTGCAATGGCCTCCCAATATCAAGTGGATTCAGATTCCCATTCTCGAAGATGACATTGAAATCACTAGACTGCGCAGCAGTCAAGTGCTGAGATGCAAAACTTGTTTCACCATTTGGTCCAAGTGCACTACGACGTTCCCCAGTCCTCCTATCACGGGAACCTGTCCTGGCTTTTTTGGGTGACACTGGGAGTATTTCACCTCCATTCACCAAACCAGGCAAACCAGAAGCCAGTGTCATGGTGGTTTGAGGTCCATTTTGATGACAACAATCAGTCGGAATCTCCTTGTTATTAACTTGTGTACCGTGCTTCACATCATCACTATAAATTGCCTGTGGTGGGACTTTTGCACTACAAGCATTTTTCAGTATTGATCGAATAAACAGATTGTGTAGTGGAATATTCTCCCGCCCAAGAATCCTAAGACAAAGCTTATTGAACTCAACCTTACTCAGCTTCAAACTCAAGAAGCTATTCAAGTAATGAAAATACTGCCTGGACCCCACCGGCCCAAGTTTCCTCACTAACTGAAATTTAAAGTCAGTAAGATTGATCCTCGAATGCTGATGAGGCGGTTGCATCTCTCTCTCTCAACACTCAAAACCCATGTAACACAAGCAGTCTTCAAGACAACAATGATACAGAATCTCGAACTAAATTAACATTTTTTCGTACCAATTCCAAAAACCCAACTTCCAAACAACATTCATTCCTTCCCATAACATCCCAAATGATGCCAAACCAAAACCCATCTCCAAAAACTTAATCTTTACACACAATAGTTCGCCCTGAGATCTCGAATTTTCAATTACATTAACTCTCCCTCCAAAACCCCAATTCAAAAATTTCCAAACTTCCAACACTATGCCCAAAAAGCAAAACTCAAGTACACAAATTCTTTATTTAACTAAACTACATAAACCCATTTAAGATACATCCCTGCAACTCTAAGTAAGCCCACCACAGTTTATGTATTTCCACAAAATTGCGCAATAACCCAAATGCCAACTTTTCAATAAAAGCTTCAAGCTTGAATTCTCAACTTCAAGTCCAGATCTTTCATTCACAGAATTTAAACTTGAATGAAGAAAAAATGATTCATAAATGAACAGAAGATTCGAACTTGAAGAAAAATAACACATAACAGAGGAGAAAATCAATGGGTTGACCTTATTGAAGCTCCCGATTCAATTCAGCCAAATTAAAAATCTCAAAAACTCTCAGCTTTTATTTTCTTGAATTCTTACTTGTTTCTTGAAACCCATGAATCTAGTTCTTCAATTTGCTCCTTCATTCCAAATTTTCTTCGCATTTTCAAATTTCTGATTTTTCCCCTCCATTTTCTCTTCGTAATCAGAAAATTGAAGCCGCCTTTCCCTACTCTCTCTCTCTCTCTCTCTCTGATCGCTCTTATTCGGTTTCCCCTCTATGTTTTGTGTCTGATTACAAGAATATTGCCTTTCTAGTATTTAGATTGAAGGTACAATTTCCTATGCACAATGTATAAATTTGTTATTGTACAACTTGGTTAAATGGTTGTACATGATTTGGCAGGACAAAGATTAGTTTGGAATTAGCAATATCTATTCATGGAAGGTCTAACTTGTATCACGCTCTATATTGTGCGTGAGTTTTACTCGTGATCTTATAGGGGAATAATAACCGATGTGTTGATCATTACATAACTGGGCTTGCAAACATAATTTATTTATTTATTATTATTTTTTTCCTGTTTTGGGCAATTTATAACAAAAATTTTGAGTGGGAAAAATAATTCCTCTCAAAAAATTAGAGGTGATTCTCTTTGTATTTCAGTTTTGCGTTTTGAATTTATTTTGAGTTTTGTGTTTTAAGTGTCAGTTTTGAGATTGTTGAAAATGTGTTCTTTTTGTTATTTTAAAAAATTGTTTTGAAAACATCCAAAATACGTTTTGAAAATTTTGATTTGATTATAACTGAAAACACCCAAATTTGTCGTTTTGAGTTTTTTTTGTAAATTTTTAACTTATTTTAAAAAACATGTTTTCGAAAATAAGAAAGAAAACGCGTTTTCACTGTTTTGAAAAATTGAAAATAGAAAACGACTTAAAAATTGTAAAGAGAACATCTCTTAGTTCTTTGGTCAAAATGTGTTTTGGCATCTATTAAATTTTTGCCTTCTCGTGCATAGAAATTGGATATAATTAATGTGTTATATAAATGTAAATGTGTAATAACAACTTAATGCACTATTTTTAAAAAAAAACTTTTGAGTGAAACGTGACAAATGAAAACATGGACCTCATTATTTTGAAACTGTACGAATTTGAAGTTCACCCTAAGGACACTTTTAACATCCATAGAACCCAATTAAATACTTGCCTAATTCTCAAGTTGGATAGAAGAAGAGCAATTCGCTCATTTTCTCAATACAACCTTCTAACTTTGTAAAGTGAGGTGAAAAGGAGGAAAAGTTATTTGTTTCTAGTTCTCCTTTATCTCGAACCCTTAAAAGAATAATTAGTTAGAATGTCATTCTTAACAATATATGAGTGTGATTTGATAAGAGTTGCTCTTTGAAAAGTACACTACGATGAAAATTGTAAGTTGTATTCAGGAGAGATGTATATTTTATAGTTGACCTCTATAATAGAATCAATTGTGACCTAAGAGGTGTTGGTTTACCCTGTGACAATATCACATATTCGAGTTTGTTTATCGATAACTCTTGTATTTAGTCGATATAAAATTATATGATAGTACCCAAATCTTTTGATTCGACAATTTAATCAATGATTTATCACTCATGGACTCGATAAAATTTAACAATTACTTCAATGTAGAAAAATTCAACGTGTTCAACTAAAAAAATTGTTGAAATAATAGAATTATGTAAAACTAACATACATCTAATTTGAGATAAAGTATGAGGGTAATATTCATACCATTCATTTAATTTGAGATAAAGTATGTGGGTAATATTCTCATTTAATTTGAGATAAAGTATGAGGGTAAAAGTCATACCATAGTTTATTGCATCACATTTTAATTGCAATAAAAGTTTCAACTTTTGCATATTTTAGCATCTATACATATAAATTAATTGATTTTTGTGTGCTCTACTTCATTGAATTTTAATTCAATAGCTCACTCGGAATACTTTTTAAAGGATTACATGGTATAACTAGGTCTAATAAGCATTTTCTAGAATAAATATTCAGCCGCTTGAATATTACTATGTCTAACTAAAAAATATCTTCAGAGATGAAATTTCGAATTTTTTTGATGCCAAATAAATGATCGACATTAATGTAATAAAATTATCATGACCCCTTCAACTATGAATATTTTTAATTTTTCTATTCATTTCTTTACTTTTACTAGATAACAAGTGTGTGAAAAGGTTTCCTCGAGCAAGACGGAGATTGGCCCTCAAATGCAAAGGTAGAAGGGAGCTTGATTGCAAGACCACCCGTCAAGCAGGGACGAAAGTCAACCTTAGTGATCTGACGGTGTCGAGTGGAAGGGTCGTCGCTCGATGGATAAAAGTTACTCTAGCGATAACAAGTTGATCTTTCCTAAGAACTTACATCGATGGAAAGTTAGGGAAGATGGAATTTTGTTTTTTTACATTTCAAAAATGGACATGCTAGATTATATATATCAAAATAGATAGATCAATCGATAGATTCACACTTGAGATCTTTCTACAGATAGTATAGATGTCCTCAGTGCTACGGTTCTTTGTTATCCAAACTCGATGCCGCATTAGGTTAGAGAGTTGGACGATAATTGCTCCTTTGCCTCCCAGAGAGCACTATCTGTGACAACGTAGACCTAAGTGATCATATTGGATCCTTGGGAACAATCACAAGTATGGTGATCTATATTTGAATGAAAATGTCGTGTCGTCCAGTGGGGCCTAAAAGAAGGTGACTCTTGTGGACAGCTAACTTGCATTAGTTGCATACTCAATGAAGACTACCCCCCTTCTCGAAGGTGGGGGAAGGACTCAAGATTTGATTCCAACAGAAGGGACAAAGAAAAAGGGCCCAATACTTCAATTAGAGGAGTGACCATATGGTTCTCCAAACTCCAACCTAGCATCACGCATTCTCCAAGTTCAAAGGGATCTAGTGCCCAACTACCTATTCTTTCCAAAATTGTATTCTTTTAATTAAGTTACGACCGTAATGAATGTCAGCTCAATTCGAATGAAATTATGTGAAAGCTCTATCGAATTATCTTGGAGCTATGGATCCAAATAACAATAGAAATATTTGAGTCTTCGATTTGGATTTAGTCTTCGATTTTGTATTTCAAATCTTGTGTATTTAGACAAGTATATATTTAGCCAAAATAGATTGTTAGATAATGAGCAACAAATATATGTCTTTCTTCTAAATGAGATGTATTGAACTCATGATTCAATAGATACTTTTTATGAATGTTAACTAAGTATCATAAGTAAATTTCTCCCGTTTAGGTGAGATAGCCTTTTTACGAAGTTACTGTGTGAAATTAGCATTTGACAAATTATTAGAATTAAATAATTTTTTTAATTTTAAAAATATTAACTACAAAATACCCTCAAAGAAAAAACAAAACATGACAAATCATATCAAATTACCAATTATTTACCCAATTCAAAACCTATATCTTCTTTCTACCGTTTCCTTCATTCTTCCAAAAAGGTTGTTGGGTCTCCTGCTCCACTTCATCTCTTTCACCACCATTGTCGCCCCCTTAAACATGTTGAAATTGTTAGTTGTTAGTGTTGATCGAGTCTTTAGGTTATGCTGCTTAGTGGTTTGAATAAAATCGAATCTTTAGGATTAGTTGTGTGCTTCTCATTCACTTACCACGTTAATAAGCATGTAAAACATGGGCTGCAGTTTATTTCTTTTATGTTATTCTTGTAAGGCTATATATAGTCAGTTCAGTTGTTTAATACAAGGTGAACATTCATCTAATTTGCTTGTTTCACTAGACAAATACAGAGTATTTTTAACATTTGGTATCAGAGCCACATCATAGAGTCCTGATTGAAATTAAGAAGCAGCGGTCTTCTAAGGTTTCTTTGGTGACGAGAATATGGCGACTGATAGTGGATTTGTGCAACCAGCGATCCCGACATTCGACGGGTATTACGATCATTAGTGTATGCACATGGAGAATTTCATGCAATTGAAAGAATACTGGAGTGTAGTGGAAGATGGGATTCCTGTAGCTGCAGCAGGAGTTCAACTTACTGAAGCACAGAAGAATGTGATTGATGATGCAAGGTTGAAGGATACGAAGGCGAAGAATTATCTCTTCCAGGCCATAGATAGATCGATTCTGGAAACCATCTTGAACAAGCATACAACCAAAAGCATTTGGGATTCCTTAAAGTGGAAGTGTCAAGGAACAACACGAGTGCAGCGAGCTCAGCGACAAGCTCTCCAAAAGGAGAGTCTGTTAACGAGTACTTTGCTCGTACTCTTACTGTGGTCAATAAGCTGAGAGCCAATAAAGGAAAAATGGACGATGTAGCAGTCATCGAGAAGATTCTCAGATAAATGACACCCAAGTATGATTATGTGGTGTGCTCTATTAAGGAATCAAATGATTTGGATGTCCTTACCATTGACGAGTTACAAAGTAGCCTTTTAGTACACGAGCACGCATGAAAGCTCATGCTGTGGAAGAGTAAGCATTGAAGGTTACTTTTGGAGAGTCTTCAGGAGAAAGATTTTGGAGGCCGTAGCGGAATCTAAGGATGAGGAAGAGGAGGAGGCAGGCGTAGCTTTGAGAAATCCACTATTGAATGCTATAACTGCCAATAGCTTGGACATTTTCAGTATGAATGTCCAAAGAAGGAAACAGAAGCAAGAGCAAACTATGTAGAAGGTAGTGAAGAAATGTTGTTGATGGCGTACGTGAATGATAAGGAAGCCAACAAAGAAGAACTATGGTTTCTTGACTCTGGACGCAACAATCACATGTGTGGCAAGAGGGGGCTTTTCTCAGATTTTGAAGGAAATTTTAGGGAGAAGGTAAAACTGGGAGATAAGTCAAGCATGGATGTGATGGGTAAAGGTAATTTCCAAATGCTGGTGAATGGCATATTCTATGTTCCAGGATTAAAGAATAGCTTGATAAGCATTGGTCAGCTAGCTGAGAAGAGACTTGCAATCCTTATACAACGAGGAATATGCAAAATTTATCATCCAGAGAAAGGGCTGATTATGGAGATTACAATGTCCTCGAATAGAATGTTCAAGCTGTTTACTCAAACACAACTGAAGGAGGAAGCTTGTTTCAATTCTTTCATGGAAGATCCGACTCGACTTTGGCACTGCATAGATTGTCATCTAAGCTTCAACGGTTTGAAACTTCTTCAACAAAAGGGAATGGTGAGAGGATTGCCTTGTCTTGAGACCTCGTCAAATGTATGTGAAGATTGCCTGGTGGGGAAGCAACAACGAGATCCATTTCCTAGGGAAAACACATGGAGAGCCTCTCAAATTCTTGAACTGGTGCATGCTGATATATGTGGACCAATCAACCCTATGTCCAACAGCAACAAAAGGTACATGGTTAGTTTTATTGATGACTATAGTCGTAAATTTTGGGTTTATTTCTTGGTTGAGAAGTCAGAAGCATTTATTACCTTCAAGAAATATAAGAATCGTGTTGAAAAAGAGACAAGTTCGAGTACAAAAAGTTTTTGTACTGATCACGGGGGTGAGATCACATCACTTGAATTTACTAATTTTTGTAGCGAGAATGGCATTCGACGAAAACTAACAGCTGCATACACCCCTCAACAAAACGACGTTGCAGATAGGAAGAATCGAACTATCATGAATATGGTTCGAAGTATGCTTTCAGGAAAGAAGATTCCCAAAACATTGGAACGTTCATGTTCTTAACAAGAGTCCAACTCTTGCAGTGAAGAAAAAAACTCTAGAAGAAGCTTGGAGTGGATTCAAACCAACGGATTACTTCAGGGTGTTTGGGTGCGTATCTCATGTTCATATTCCTGATTGTAAAAGGACAAGCTTGATGACAAAAGTATAAGATGTGTTTTACTTGGAGTCACTGAGGAGTCAAAGGCATATAGACTATATGATCCCATTTCTCAGAAGATTATAGTAAGTAGAGATGTGGTATTTGAAGAAGACATCAGCTGGGATTGGGCCAAAAGTCATGATGAAGTTATTTTGGCTGACTTGAATTGGGGCGACAATGACAGAGAATCAGGTGCAACTGATGGAAATGAAAATGAAGCTAAAACTGATGAACATAGCAAAACTGAGGAAGGTGAGACACATGGCTCGAATGGGTCAAATAAAGGAAATTCATTTAGCTCGGGTGAAGATCCTTCACTTGATTCTCGTGAATAAAGGCCGAGAAGGCAACCAAATTGGACGAGGGATTATGTGCCTGGAGAAGGTTTATCTGAGGAAGAAGACATGGCATATTTAGCCATGTTTGTCGCCAATGATCCAGTTCTATTCGAAGAGGCAGTAAAAGATGCAAAGTGGAGAACAACGATGGATGTGAAGATGAAGCTATAACTAAAAATGATACTTAGGAATTGACAAATTTGCCTTGGGCAAAGAAGGTTGGTGTGAAATGAGTGTATAAGACAAAGCTCAATGAAAATTGTGAGATGGAGAAGTACAAAGCTCGTTTGGTTGCAAAGGGTTACACCCAAAAACATGGCGTGGACTATACTGAGGTTTTTGCCCATGTAGCACGATTGGAGACAGTTCAACTGGTGGTTTCTCTTGCAGCTTAGAAACGATGGACGATTTTTCAGCTAGATGTAAGGGCGGCCTTTCTCCATGGAGAACTTAGTGAAGTGGTTTTCGTCAAGCAACCTCCTGATTATGAGAAGAATGGTAATGAGCAGAAAGTGTGCAGGTTAAAGAAGGTTTTATATGGACTAAAACAAGCTCTACGAACTTGGTATAGTCGGATAGAGTCATATTTTACTAAGGAAGGTTTTGAGAGGTGCTCTTATGAGCATACTTTGTTCATCAAAGCAAGAGAATGAGGTAAAATTTTAATTGTCTGTTTCTATGTTGATGACTTGTTTTTTACAAGCAATGATGAGCATATGTTTGTTGAATTTCAAAATTCTATGATGCATGAGTTCGACATGACAGACCTTGGAAAAATGAGATATTTCCTTGGTATAGAAGTAATGTAAAAACTAGAGAGTAGTTTTATATGTCAAATGAGGTATACAGATGAGGTGCTGAAAATGTTTGATATGGATAAATGCAATTCAGTTCATAATCCAATTGTTCCAAGTTGCAAACTCGTGAAAGATGAGAATGTAGTAAGGATGGATAATAGTCGCTACAAGCAAGTAGTTGGCTGTCTAAGTATCTGACTGCTACTCGGCCAGACATTATGTTTGTGGTGAGTCTTCTGAGTAGGTACATGGATTTTCCCACAGAGCTTCATCTTCAGGCAGCCAAGAGAGTGTTAAGATATCTGAAAAGGACTTCAGATTTTGGGATACTTTATAGAAAATGAGGAGATGAGAAGCTGGTTGTATATATAGACAGTGACTACGCTGAAGATTAGATGACAGAAAGAATACTTCATGTTATATTTTTTTGTTAAGTTCAGGAGCTGTTTCTTGGTCATTGAAGTAACAACCAATAGTCGCCTTGTCTACCACTGAAGCTGAGTTCGTTGAAGTAGCTTCATGTGCCTGTCAAGCAGTTTGGGTAAGGAAGATTTTGAAGGGTATTAATCATGCTCAAAGTGGTGGTACAATGGTTTTTTTGTGACAATAGTTTTGCTATTGAGCTTTTGAAGAATCCTGTATTACATGGTCGAAGCAAGCATATATATGTCAGATTTCATTTTCTTTGTGAGCTTACTAAAGATGGAGTTGTAAAGCTGGTATATTGTCCATCAAGAACAGGTTGCAGACATAATAACCAAGCCATTGAAGCTTGATACGTTCGTGAAACTAAGAGGTTTGTTGGGAGTTTGCACAGATCCATGTATAAACAGAATGAAATTAGTATTCAGTATAAGGGAGGATTAGTTGTTAGTGTTGATCGAGTCTTTAGGTTATGCTGCTTAGTGGTTTGAATAAAACCGGCTCTTTAGGATTAGTTGTGTGCTTCCTAGCCACTTACCACGTTAATAGGCATGTAAAATGTAGGCTGCAGTTTATTTCTTTTATGTTATTCTTGTATGGCTATATATAGTCACTTCAGTTGTTTAATTCAAGGTGAACATTCCTCTACTTTGCTTGTTTTCACTAGATAAATACAGAGTATTTTTAACAAACCATTGCTCACCGCCATCGCTTGTGTCGAAGAATGTTCAGGAACCTTAGGTGAAGATTCTTTTGCTTCTAAAGTATTATTCATATGTGATTTCTATTTTGTGGGTCTTTTTTGTTTATTGACTTTAATTTTGAGCTCCGTACGTGTTCATAGTTCTAATAATGCAAGATTTTTCTTTGATATCATTGTTGTTTAATGCTTTTGTTTTTACCTAAGTTGGAATGATTGTGGTTTCTAGAACATAGTTGATATTGTAAAGTTTTCTTTGTGGAGGCTGAGATTTCTATCAATGCTCGTGAATTGTCATTGGCATCTACCAAGAGATCTCTCTGCCACCTAAATCACTCCCACTGCCCAAAAATTTTGTTGCTACATAATTCAAATTCTGAAATACATCCACCATTATTGTTAGCCAAATCTGCTTGGGAGTTGGAGTTGACGTAATTATATATATATATATTTTTAATCCAGGAGTATGACGGTCAAAAGCATATTCCAGCTCGATCTAGTTCATTCTAAATCATATTTCAAGGCTTTCAAACTCTTGATTATGATTATAGAAATTTGATTCTAAATCACATTTTATTCCATAAAATTTGATTATTCAATAAAAATGGAACGATTTTATGTTAATATATTATCAAGTAATATAGTTTTATTGATAAATCTTATAATATTTTTTCCTGGCTATAAAAATAAAATAAAATAAATAACAAATTGAGTTCAAAATGTCAGAAATAAAAATTAATGACATGGATTGAGAATATAGAAATTTTTGTATTTCAATTTTCTTTAGAATTTTAGTTTTTTAAAATTTAGATTTAATTTTAATTTTTTTCGAATTTTCAATTTTATTTGTTAGAATTTTAATTTTTTTAATTTTATTTAAACACTTGTTTTTCATGTTGTTATGCTTTCAAAATTTTTACTGAAAATACGCAAAACGTCAAAAATGCGTTTTGAGTTTTTATTACAAGTTTAACCTTATTTTCAGACCAAACACATTGTTAGCATTTTGCAAATTTAAAAATTGAAAATAGCGAACCAAACATACTCTAAATGATTATTATGACTTGTGCTAATCAAATTATTTTTCTGCAGGTTGAAGCCCACATCATCTTCTACCAAGCATTATGATATGATATGATATGATAGACAAATGATTTATCACTAAAGTGACTCGCCTTATCGTTTAAATCCCACAAGGTGTAAATTTGACTTGATCAAACATATGTTCACTCAGAATGTTGTTAAGATATCAGTGTTTGAGCATCTCGTATTGCTTTATTTTTGTGACTTTGAACATTGCTTGTAGTTTAACTAAATGATAAGTATTTATGGAGATGCTATTTTTTTTATACCTCTAACCATGTAATTTCAATTGATTATTTTACATAGAGCCTATTCATTCTATTTAGCATGATCATTTTGTATTTTTTGATTGCAGGAATGGAAAACTTACTCAAGCATTGTTATTCATTGAAGATAGTAGAGACGGACATAACTGAACTCCAAACCAGGCTAATACATAGAAAATAAATAAATTTACACATAAAACACTAAATCCGTCCCTCGAAGATAGAGTTAAAGGAAAGCCTTCAACAAAGTTAATGTTTCTATTTCAAACAATTGTACCTATTTATATTTTGTTAAGTTATGCAATCAAATGATAGTGGGATGCGATTGATCCATAGTTATTACTCAAAGGTGCATGGTACGAAATTGAATATCTGTATTCTAGCAACAAAGTTGACTCAAATCTTATTGTAGAGATGAAAATATTATATTTTTCTATCGTAAACTACCATGCGATCGCATGGTAGTAAGTGGTACAATTGCATGATAGTAATTATAATATACCGTGATCATATGGCAGAGCCTTGTGATGGCAAGTTCCCTATTTTGAAACCTCTCATTATGGTCATTTTTGTGTGAACTTTGTATTCATCATGGTATTCAAAGATGGTGAAAATGTGTCTTTGTTCATTTTTAAGATCGTATGAGTAGATATAAAGTGAAACGGGCACCGAATTAGTTAAACTGACACCCATTTGTTTAAATCATGCGGATATGAGTGAATATAAAGTTAAATAGATAAGAAATTAATTGAAATGGCACCCAACTGTTTAAAACGGCAACATGTCGCTTGGGTCATGAGGTCTCGATTTTATTATAAAACTTGTTATTCAGATTTTAGAACATCTTAAAAGACATATAATTTAAATAGGCTAATTTCTTGAGTATCTTATCTCATAATTAGAATATAATGGAATCTAAGTTACTTATCTTCGTTAATAGTGAAGTCTAGTGTAGTTTTTTTTTTATGAAACAATAGTGTTTGTCGCCATCGTCTGAACTTTGTATCGATGGTGGTGTTCGAATGTGGCGAAAACTTGCATTAGTTCATTTTTATGTGAATACAAGTGATCACAAAGTAAAATGGATGGATTTTTAAATGAAATTAGTTGAAATGACACACGGCCGTTTAAAACGTCATTATGTCATTTTTGTCATGAAGTCTCGATTTCACTTCAAAATTAGTCGATCATATCTTGAAACATTTTAGAAGATGTATACAAGTTAAAAGATTTAATTTCTTGAGTATTTTATTGCATAATTGGAATATAATGGAGTTTGCATTACCTACCTTCGATCGTAGTGAAGTCTAATGTAGTTTGTTCACGGAACAATATTGTTGATCACTATCAGGTAAACTTTTTATCAACCTTGATATTCAAATATAGTGAAAATTTACATTCGTTAATTTTCATATGGATACGAGTAAATATAAAATGAAGCGAACACAAAATTAGTTAAAACGACACCCAACCGTCTAAAAAGACAACATGTCGTTCCGGGTTACGAGATCTTGATTTCACTCCAAACTAGTGGATCATATCTTGAAACATATTAGAAGACTCGTACAATTAAAACAAGCTAATCTATTGAGTATCTTGTCTCATTATTGGAATATAGTCAAATTTAGGTTACTTACCTTCATTCTCAATGAAGTCTAGTGTTGTTTACTCGCATGAAAATATTTTGGTCACTATCGGATGAACTTTTGTATTGACCTTGATGTTCAAATGTAGTAAAAGCTTACATTCGTTCATTTTCATATGAATATAAGTAAAAATAAAGTGAAATTAACACAAAAATAGTTGAAACGGCACATAACCATTTAATGATAGCATGTCGCTTTGGGTCATGGGGTCTCAATTTTACTCTAAATATAGTGAAAACTTCTCTAAGTTCATTTTCATGTAGGTACGAAACAATATAAAGTGAAACAGATGCGAATTTGGTTAAAACGTCAATGAATTGTTCATAACGAAAACATGCTGTTTTGAGTCAACTTTTAATCCAAATATAGTAAAAACTTGTTTTTATTAATTTTCATGTGGATACACGTAGCTATGTCAACGAGTCAAGCCGAGCCCAAAAAAGCTCGAGCTCTTTTTTAGGTCGAGCCGAGCAAAGCCCGGCCAAATAAAAGAAGGCTCGGCTCGAGCTTTTAGGCTGAGTTGGCTCGGATTTTTTTTTTTTTTGTAAAATCTACATTTTGTACTTAAAGAATTTAAATTTGTACAGTTTATATGTGTTATAAATTAAATAAATTATAAAAGTTAAAACTCTCTTCCTTTATTCGGGTTTGAGACCGGCTACAATTATCGTAGGTGGAGTTAAAATTGTACACGAATAAAATATTTTGTGTACAATTTTTCTTGAAACAAAAAAAATTAGAAATTACATATTTTTTGAAACTAATCAATTTAAAAACTTACAATATCTTATNAAATTGTACACGAATAAAATATTTTGTGTACAATTTTTCTTGAAACAAAAAAAATTAGAAATTACATATTTTTTGAAACTAATCAATTTAAAAACTTACAATATCTTATGCTTGAATCTGTTACAATTCTTCGACCATTATACTATCAACTTGTTCTTGTAGACATAATTTCGCACATTCTCAGTCTTTCAAATATATTAAAACCTCCAATATATATTTTCTTTTAGTCTTGATCG
>CAIGRN010041570.1:0-18249 GCA_903798345.1 Fraxinus anomala
GAGGTAGCATGTGATGTTTAATTCTTAACATGGCTCCTTCTTGTTTGAAATGAAGCTCTTTAAGAATTTTTCTCGACCAAATAGCTTGACAAGCACAGACTGTTGCAGCAACGAACTCTACTTCGGTTGTTGATAAAGTAACAATTACTTGCTTCTTTGAAGACCACGAAACAGTTCTCGAACCCATCATAAAAACATATCCTGATGTGCTTCTTCTATCGTCTAGATCTCCATCATAATCACTATCAGTAAAGCCAACTAAATCTACATTTTCTTCCTTTTGGTAAAACAGCCCAAAATCTGTTGTACCTTACAAGTATCGAAAAATTCTCTTTGTAGCCAAGAGATGAATCTCCGTAGGACGTTCCATGTACTTGCTAATCATAGTTACATCATGCATTGTAACAGGTCTTGTTGCTTTCAAATACATTAAGCTCCCTACTGTCTGTTTGTAAAGAGTGTCATCAACCTTCTTTCCTCCATTATCTTTATTTAGCTTCACACCAAACTCAGATGGAGTATTTACAGGATTACAATCCTTCATCTGAAACATGTCCAAGATTTCTCGCACATACTTCTTCTGAGAAATAAAAATTCCAGTAGAGGATTGCACCACTTCAATGCCAAGAAAGTAATGCATCATACCAAGATCAGACATCTCAAATTCAGCCATCATGTATTTCTTAAAACTTCCAAACATGGCTGTATTATTTCCAGTGTAGATTAAATCATCTACATATAAGCAAACAATGAGCATTTTCCCTCCATCTTCAATCTTTATAAAAAGTGTATATTCATAAGGACATTTTTGAAATCCTTCCTTCAAAAAATAAGTTTCTATACGATTATACCAAACCTGTGGAGCTTATTTTAATCCATATAGAGCTTTCTTTAACTTATACACTTTATGCCCATTGCCAAGTTTCACATAACCAGGAGGTTGATCGATAAATACCTCTTCTTTCAAATCTTCATGGAGGAATGCTGATTTCACATCTAACTAGAAGATAGGCCATGAGTTTTGAGCTGCCATCGCAATCACCAACCTGATTGTGTCATGCCTTGCAACCGGAGCAAAGACTTCTTTATAATCAACACCAAACTTCTACTTGTAGCCCTTAGCCACCAAGCGTGCCTTATGCTTATTAACCTCACCATTTTCTTTCAATTTTGGCTTGTAGACCCACTTTACACCAATTGCCTTCTACCCTTTTGGAAGATCACATAGCTCCCATGTATAATTTTTTTCGACGGCTATAATTTCAACATCCATAGCCTTTCTACATTTTGGTTCTTTAACAGCCGCTTCAAAAATGGTAGGATCACAATCTGAAAACAAGCAAAATGTGTGAGTGAGTCATCACCTTAATCAACTCCAGTTACCTCATAATTAGTCAACCATGCTGGTCTTCTTCGAACACGTTGAGGCCTTTATGATTCAGATGTAAGTGGGTCTTGATCAGCTACTGGAATATTTTGAGTAACTTCCTCTTCTTGCTCATTATCCACAGGTTGCTGCCCTTTCTCATCATCATCAAAATCTGCTGGAATATTTTCTTTAGCACCATTTTGATTCCATGACCAAGTGCCATCTTTATCAAATACCACATCATGGCTGATAACTATTTTCATGGTGTTAGGATTGTATAACTTATAAGCTTTTGATTTATCTTAACGCCAAGAAAAATACATTTCCCCCTTTTTTATCTAGCTTCATCCTCTTCTCATTTGGAATATGGGCATAGGCAACACCTAAAAATCTGAAAATGATATACAGCAGGTTTCCTTCCGCTCCATGCTTCCTCCGGTGTCATATTTTGAACAAGTGTGGGACTTCTGTTCAATATATGAATGCTTCGATTAACTGCTTCAGGCCATAAACTTTTGGAATGTCACTTGTTGTCAAAAGGCTTTGCATCATATTCATAATAGTGCAGTTCTTCCTCTCACATACATCATTATGTTGGGGTGTATAAGCTACTGTAAGTTGTCTCTTGATTCTATGGTTCTCACAAAAAATTTCAAATTCATGTGAGTTATATTCTCTACCGTGATCCGTGAGAAAAACTTTTATTAGGTTGCCAACTTCTTTCTCAACAAGCGCTTTATAGCTTTTAAAAGCTACAAAGGCTTCAGATTTTTATCGCAAAAAATAAATCCATATCTTATGACTATAATAATCAATGAAGGCAATTATATATCTTTTACCTCCATTAGAAGGTGGTGTTATTGGCCCACAAATGTCGGAATGAACAAGCTCCAATGCCGCCTTCGCTCTCCAAGATTTTCCTTGTGGGAATTGATTATGGTATTGTTTGCTAACAACACATTCTTCACAAACTTGAGAAGGAGCTGAAATTTGAGGAAGACCCGTCACCATGTTCTTCTGTTGTGTTTTCAATCAGCCAAAATTCAGATGCCCATAGCGAAAGTTCCATAGCCGCGCCTCATCTTTCAATTTTGCTGAGAAGCATGAATGAGCTGTATTATGGAGATAAAGTGGGAACATACGATTTGCTGTCATGTTAACTTGAGCAATTAAGTCCAACTTTGCATCTTGAATTTGACGTACTCCATCTTCGATAAAAATCTCGTATCTTTTTTCTTGTAACTGACCCACATTAAGCAAGTTGGTCTTTAAATCTGGTACAAAAAGAACATTAGCGATAGTGTGGGTGGAATTTCCTTTCATTTGGATTGTTACCTTTTCTTTTCTCATAACATAAATTTTGGTGCTGTCACCAAACTTAACAGATCTGCGAAAGGATTCATCCAAGTCAGAGAATGCCTCATTCTCTCCACACGTGGTTACTATAACCACTGTCTAAATACCACATGTTTTGTTGAGTTTCTTCCTTCTTGTGACACACCATCAAAAGAGACACCTCTTCTTTCCTTTCTGCAAAGTTAGTTTGGTTTCCACTTTGTTTATTCAAATCAGTTTGACATTCTTATTTATAATGGCCATACCCATGACATCTGTAACATTCGACATTGGACTTGTCTACTAACTTTGATCTATAAGTTGTTGAATGGTAGCCTCCACGTCCTCTGCCTCTTCCTTGAAATTGACTCTCTTGATGATGATGATGATGATAATGTTGTTGTTGGTTCCCACGATCATTGTTTTTTCTGCCTCCTTTACCTCTGCCTCTTCCTCGCCCTCTATCAACTCTACTGGGTGTAGAGTGATTTTCTGATAAGGCCTTCAATGATTGTTCTTTTTTTTTCTTGCTGGTTAATTTTTTGCTCATGAACCAACAAAGAACTTTGTAATTCATCCATTGACAGTAAACCAACATCATTAGCTTCCTCTGTAGAACAGACAACAAAATTAAATTTTGGTGTCAAGGATCGAAGAATCTTCTCAATAATGAGAACATCCTCTGTCTTATCTCCATGGATCCGCATCTTGTTAACGATTGCCATCATTCTTGAAAAATAGTTTGTAACTGATTCTCCTGATTTCATTTGAAGTATTTTGAACTCCGAATGAAGTGATTGACGCTGCTGCCTCTTAACCCTTGTTGTGCATTAGTACTTCTTCTTCATGGAATCCCAAATATGCTGGCGGTGTCCTTGCAAAGAATGGTTTCCAAGATTAAACGGTCAATAGCTTGGAAGAGATAATCCTTTGCTTTAAGATCCTTTAACTTCAGCCCTTCAAGCTCAGTCTTTTGTGCATCTGTCAGCACTTCACCTTCTGCTGGTTCTACTACTCCAGAAACACCAGCCGTCCAATATTCTTTGGACCTCAAGAAGTTCTCCTTGAACATGCTCCAATAGTCATAGTGACCATCAAAGCGAGGGATTGATGGTTGCACAAAATTTTCAGAGGCCATGTCTCATTATTGCTGATGCTGCAAAAAAGAAACCAAGTGGAATAAAAACGAGTTACAACTTCCAACTCAATCTTGACCTCGCGTGTTTCACTCTCTCAATCTTCCTCTTTTTGAACTCTCAACAAGGCTCTGTATGAATCACTCACTCAGCTCAAATACCACTGTTACAATAGCAGGGAGAAAAATGACATAAACAATATGAGATGAATTACTTTTATTATTTGTTGCTGGACACAAAAGCTTACAACCTGATGCTCTTTATATAGAGCTAATCTCCAACGGATAAACGTCAAATAAGGAAAATGCATCCACTAAATCCTAGAAAAAGCAACGTACAGAACAAACTCCTACTAACTTCGTAAACACAAAGCCATGTTCTGTACCATTAATAAAAAAAGAAACAAACTGAACTCCTACAACTGACCCTATAAATAAAATAAATAAACATGGTCAAATAAGACCCATGTGACTCAACATAAAGTTTTTGGCCTTGACTATTTCTCAAAATTCACGTTCTCAATAATCTTTGTTGTATTCCTTTGGATTAATATAAAAATGTACAAACATAAATTTCTTTGCAGTCGCCACCGAAAGTTTAGAATGAAGAACTTTGGGTGCCTTTGCCATTTGTATTTTTAAATAAATAAAACAAATAATAATACAAACATACGATTAAATATGTAATACTCATTTTAAATAACAATATTTTTGGATGAAAATCATAATTAAGGATCATATTTTCAATGAAACTTATAAAATAAGAATGTGATGAAAATAAAATTAAGAATATAAGTGTGATAATAAATAAAAATTAATATTCTTTAATATAATTAAAATGTTGTATATTTATATAAAAAAAAATCGGTGTGAATATAACAACTCTAAGAGCATATTTGAGCCTTATATTTTTTTGTTAAAAATACATTTAGAAACATTAATTTGATGAAGAATGTGCGGTTAAAAAATAAGAAATTTTTTTGAGTTTGAGTGTAACATTAATATTTTATTGAAAAATATATGGTTAAAAATAAAATAGAGAAAAGTATATTTTAAAAATAATGAGGCAAATAAGTGTTAAATATTATTCATAAAATACGTTATCAATAATTAAACAAAGTATGAAAGCAAATAAATATAAACAAAATTTGGATGTGTGTAGTTGTTTCGACAAAACTACATTTTAGGAATTTGTCCCGCCGCAAGCGCTAAACCTGAATTCTGAAACTGAACTATTCAACGTGCGAAGCCTAACCACAGAAACCCTAAACCCCAATGGACGTTCTCGAATCCTTGGACCTACCAAATCCGCCCGTAAGTGCTTCTGAATCTGGTGCGGCAGATACTAATCAATCCGAGAAGCGAAAGCGAGAGGATCCGGACCTAGAGCTGGTGCAAACTGCGCCTCAGCAGCAGCACCCGCTGTGGAAATCGAGTCTCTGCTCATACTTTCGGAGTTCTAACGGGTCGTGCAGCCACGGGGATTCGTGCCGCTACGCCCATGGAGAGGAGGAGCTCAGGCCTAGACCCGACAACACATGGGACCCGACATCCGAACGGGCAAAGAAGATGGCAAAGAAAGAGCCCGACAATGCAAATTTAATGGAGGCGGAGTGTGGTGTTATGATGACGGATGCAGTTGTGATGGCGCCGGAGGGGGCGGAGGCTCGTTCCTCTGGGCTGTCCAAGTGCTTGGTGAATTTACCCATGAAGTGGGGTGCGGACAAGTTGAGGAATTTTCTTAATGAGCAGGTGGATTTTGGTTTCAATTAGTCTGCTTCGGCGGCAATCATAAGAAGTGATTGCTACTTATCTAGAATCTAGCTAGGAGTTAGAAGATGTTTGGCTAAGCTTAAATTTTTTACTTATAAGTAAATAAATAAGTTTTAGTAGATGTATTTAATCTATCAAAGTTGAAGATAACCAAGTTACTTATTTTAACAGTTAGAACAGAGTTACTTATAAAATAAGTAACCTTTAAATTGCAAAATAGTAAGTTATCCATACATTTTAAACATGGCCAAACATAAGACAAAGGAAATGCAGAGCTAATGGCTGTTGTTACCCTGCTTATTGCAATTGATATTCTGATAAAACGCTTCAAAAGCATATCCAACTCGTGAATTAGTTGTTATCTTATTGACGGAGCAAAGATTGATGCTAACGTTTTGCAATACTTACAGGGCTTCGTAACATATTCTTTCGTGGCCGAGTAAAATATTCATCACTTGCATGTTTGTTGAATTAGGAATGCTGTTACTCCGATAAATGTTTATAGTTCTTACTTATTTCTAGTTCTTTGTATTATGGTTGATTTATAGGGCTGTGATGTATGTTTTGTTATTTGATTAAATAATTTCTACAGGGAATTCTGTTTGAATCAGCCAAGAAAAAGCTAGGGATGGTTGTTGGATTTGTTACATTTGAAAGTGCAGCACAAGTTAAAACTGCTGTAGAGGTATTACCTAATTTTCAATGAGCATGGAACTTTCATTTTGAAAGTTATAATAACTTTAAAAAAAATAAAATTGTTTCTCATATTTTAATGTCACAGGAGTTGGATGGGAAGTCTGTTGGAAATAATAGAACTATAAAGGTTACTGATGTCATTTCACGCTCATTTGGGAAGAAAAATGAAGCGGCTGAGTTGAACAATGATCAGGGTGACGATTCAAATGATGTCAGTTTAGCTGTCGATGGTTCGGTCTCAAAAGGTAGAAGTGTCCGTGATGTGGTGACTCCTCTTGCTCACATGGCCTATGCTGATCAGCTAGAGCACAAGAAGAATTCTCTAATGCAAACTCTCAAAAGATTAGTTAGTGATAAGAATACTTCCTTGCTTTTGTAAACTACATTATGAACTATCAACTGATACAAATTTTGACATTTGGATTTGTTACTTGTAGACTCGAAATGCGCGTAAAGCTTGTCCTAATGGCGTCTCACTTCCAGATTGGATTCTCAAATCTAGAGAAATAGGTGCTGTTTCAACCATGTATAGGAGTTGAATAAAAGACTTACTCCAAAAATTCTTATTGTGCCTATGATATCTAAATACATCGAACACTTCATGGATTTTCTTACAAAAGCTAATTGTGAATGATGCTTTTGTTTACTCTGTGATTTTCTGAATTATTTTTTTATTTATATTGAAACTTTTATCTCTGAGCACTTTCACAGAAATTTAAGCAGAATGAAGAGGCTAGGATACTCAAGTAGCTCCTTGACCTATTTTCATCCTTACATTCAGGTGGTCTTCCATGCAAGTTAGAAGGTATACTTGAATCACCACTTGTTGATGGATACCGAAACAAGTGTGAGTTCTCTGTTGGATATTCTTTGCAAGGCAGACCTACTGTGGGCTTTTTACTTGGGAATTTCAGGTAGTCTGCAATAAAACCAGCCACCATAAAATTGTTCTCTCTACTTCTTTTCACTTAACAGGTTATAGGAATTGGCCAATTTATATAGGGAAGGTGTGACTGCTATCGAGGAGCCTGTAGACTGCCCAAATGTTTCTAGAATTGCTTGCAAATATGCTGCTATCTTTCAAGAATTTCTTCAGCAGTCAGGGATGCCTATATGGAACAGATTGAATAATACTGGATTCTGGCGTCAACTTACGGTATATACTTCATAAATATTGTAAATTTTAAATGAACTACATCAAGTTTGTAAATTGGCATAAATAATCTGTGAAAATTGTTTCGATGATGAAACTAAGAATGGAGACCATGCTTTTGCAAAATGGGAAACGAGAAGGAAACTATGCTTCTTATGATGACGGTTTGCTGTTGCTGTTTTTGATTAGGTTCGTGAAGGCAGAATACCAAACAAAGTTGCTGACGTTGACAATGCTGAGACTAACATTTCAGAGGTCATGCTCATGGTTCAGGTTCATGTCCTATTCCCTCTAGATTGAATTCCATGCTAGCAATATTGATATGTAATATCAATAATTTCAGTTCATAATATTGGACCCTAAACGTGGGAACTAGACTGGGTGGTCGTCTAATTGATCATATATTTATGGCTACTTTTATGAAAAAGGTTTGCACAAAGGGATTTGATGATGGACTGGTAAAAGGTGAATTTGAACGGATGGCTCAAGCATTTACAATGGGAGCTGCTGGGGAATCTCCTCCATTGCCTCTGACAGCACTGGTAATTCAGGTACAAGTCAGATGGCCATCATTATATTATATTTTATTAAATATCTTTGCATTCCCTTGTTGGTTATTGGCTTATATTTAACCTGATGAGTTCGCCTGGGTAATGGAATTCCAAAGTGATTCCTTGAAAAGTTGATATTCAATTATAGAGATGACCTCAGGAATAATATTGGACTACCTGGATGCGATGTTTTGGTTCCTTAGAAATGATGTAAGATTTGTCTAATCCAACATTACCTAATTTCGTAGAGATTACAAGATTTGACAGAACACTTGCACCAATGTTTTTCAGGAGGTCCACATACAATAATAAAAAAAAAATGCACACATTTTCACAAATGAACTATCCAAGACTAATTAATTTCAACATTTCTCGACAATAATTGGAAAATATGTAGAATTTGTCTATGAAAGGGTATAAAATTATTTATCAGTTTTTTTTTTTTTTTAGTTCTTTCACGTTAGGATTAGTTACTAGTTTCAATTTGAGTTGCTTTTCTTTTTGTCTAACTCGCTTCCTTTTTTCTGTGAGTTTCGTGAATACCCCCATTCATAGGTTCGAGATCTATATTTAGTAATTGAAAGGTCTGATTTCTGAATGATCAACTCTGCAATAAGTTGTTAAACCAATAGGTCTTTAAATTGCTTTTGCTCAATAACAGTTTAGCTCACTTGAAACACTATTCATTTCTAAGTTTGGGTAAAGCTTTGAAATATTTATTAGTTATTTGTGAGGACAAATAAAAAGTTCAGTGCAGCTAATTCTAATGAGAAATAGATGCTTTATTGTTGATACTTATAAATGGGAAACGGGATTTTGCTGAAATCACCTCATTCCCGCTTTACGTTTGATCCGCATTTTGGAGAAATTTGGACGGTGAAAGGCTGAACAATTGTCATTATTGTAGTTACCCAAGTATGATAAAGAAATTCAAAATCGAACTTGTTCCTAACTATGTTGCTTGGACTTGGGTATGAGTATGGGTACATATTTAGGATTCATCTTCTTCTTCTTTTTTTTTCTAAATTCTGTGATACAGTGATACGACAAAAAAGGGATCCAAAATGTGGATGAAGATATTTCTTTTTTACGATTAGGGTTTCCTTTCTCGACCTTTCTCTTCCTTCCTCTTCCCTCTTTCTATTTTTGCAACTTCAATTTCCACTAATGATGACCTACTCTATTCCTTTTAAATTTGAAGGATCCAAGCCGGATCCCATACCCACGCCCTTTTCATTTTGGGGTACTTCTTTGGTGGCCGTTCACTGCATCACTAGAGGTCGCGGCCAATGGGCGGCGGTGGCGGCCAATGGGCGACACCAATTAGACATAATCTTTCTATAGATCATGATTTTTTATCTCCCATATTTATCGGGAGGGGAACCAAGTTGCTGATTGACTTGCTTCTGTTGGATGGGATATGTGCAAATATTAGGAGTATGGTCTCATTGATATTTCACGGAATTCGAGCTCTCATACAGATAGATACATATGTTTTTCCTAGCATTAAAGAGTGTTGGGTTGGTATTCACTTGCTTCTTTATATGGGAAATAGTACTTTACTTATCTTTACTCCTATTCACATTTTGCATATCCAAATCTCATCAACATTTCCTAGTGGAGCCTGAAAGCCCACTAAAGCTATGCGGATGTTTTTACGGAAAAAAAGGTTCCTAATAGAGCTAGTTAAAGGTTTGACGACTGTTACTCGACAATTGCACTCTAGTTTAAATGTTTTGCTCCCTTGTTTAATTTTGTGATACCATAACTTGAAATTTAAAATGAACAATAAACTAGCATGTTCAAGGGGAGGGGTATGAAACATTCAACTAATTGAAATTTTGAGAATTTGGAGATTATATGCCGTAAGTATAGACTGCTACACAAGGTGTTTAAATTCCGAACCCTCTCTATTTTCTCTCTCCTTGTATTTGGTATTTAGTAGGTTCCACAATGCAAGTACTTTCTGCTTTGAGTTCTTATTGACAACCTGCATCCCTTAATTACTTTCATGGCTTGAACTTGATTGAAATTGAAACTTATTTGCTAATATGGAATCAATTCTTAGTTCTATAGTTATATGTTATGAGCATCTCAATTTTATTGGAATACAACTAAAATTACCCTCGTCTCAATCATTTTTTTATAAGTTTATTTTTGCGTCATGGGGTTACACCTAAGAATAAAAGGCTTTTGTTTTGTGTGTCAGGCCCCTATTTGGAGAGAGAAGAAAGGTCAACTTTTTGGTAAAATTAGTAAAACGGTCACTTCTACATGTTAAATATCAATAATATCCTTTTTTGTTGACAAAAATTGTTTTGCCATTTGGTAATTGGACAACTTTTTGAGGCAAATCTTGGAAGTTTTCAAGAGAGAATTCATTTTCGCGAGATAATTGGTTGGTATGCGAAACAATTTCAGCTGTTTTAGAGACACTTCGACTAATCAAAACGGTTGAAACTGTTTGATATAGACGGTTGAAACTATCTAGTGTAGGCATTTTGACTGGTCAAGACAATTTCAAGTGTTTATGCTAGACAATTGAAACTGTCTCGATTAGTTGAATTGTCTAGCGTACCAATAAACCGTCTCGCAAAAATGAATCTTCTCTTGGAAGTTTTTGAGATTGGCCTCAAAAGTTGTGCACTTATCAAGTGAGGTTAGGTTTTCAAGGAATCCAACAAACTCTATAATATTTTTAGTGATTTCATTGAATATTTCACAACTTTTATACACCTCTTTCTAAAACAAATGGAAAATGATGAAATAAAATGAGCCAAGCTAGGTAAAAAGGAAAGGAGAAATATTGAGTCATAATTGTTTATGGAAAACATCAAAATAAATATTATATATAAAAAGTTTTGTTGGACCAGTGTAAAAAGTTTCACTCTTTATTTTTAAATGTTTTTCAAGATGCTCTTTATCTGAAAGAGCATATTTTTTAATATAGAGAACATCTTAGATGAATTTTCAAAATAGGGCGTGGAACTTTTTATAAACATTCAACAAACTCTCTTCCTTATTTTGCTTGTTCCAATAAGTAATTATGATTCAACATGTTTTCCATCTTTTTCACTTGCTTCTCTCCAAATAAGTAAATAGAAAGTAGTGAAATAATTAATGATACCATAATAGAGTGGGTATGGATCTTTAAATTTGAAGAATTAAAATACCCTCTTTATTTTAACTTTTAATAATAAAAGAGTTTGTTGGACTTTTTAAGTCCACGGTGACTATAATAAATATGATGAGACCAATAAAGAGCCTATTGGAGATGCTCTAACATGTTAGGAAACAGATGACATTTGATAAGAAGAAATGATGTCACTAGGTTTTCCATGCACATGTATATTTTTTGTGCTTGCCTTCTAAAAGGCACTCAAAGCAACTTCAACTATCCTTCTTGAGTGCATGTCTGGTGAGGGGATCACACTACCTCTTGCCTCTCCAGTTTTCCTTCCAGATTTTGCTTCAATCTGATGTTTCTCAATTTATCATGATTTTTTTTTTTTAATATGACATAATGATCCTGAACATGTTTCCTTATTTGATATGTGATGAAGTTAGGTTTAGAAAATACCCTTCACGTGTAACCTCTAGTATCTTTTAAAATGTACTACTTATGGAGGGGGCATAACCTGACTTCTGAACACTTTTACGGGCACTAAAAGTTTGCAAGATCACAAAAAAAAAAAAAAAAAAAAAAAAAAAAAATTTCCTTTTTATAAGGTGAAGGAATTCCAAAGTAAATTGGGCCACAATTTTACTGCTTATGGTTAAGTTTGTGCTGCCTACTAATCATAAGAACTAAGATGACAGAGGATAGCGGCGGTTAATAATGCACAACGATGACAATACGTAACAATATAATTTTTCCTCTACATGCAATTTAAATAAGATTTTTCAATTTAACTCAACATGCAAATATAGAGTATAAATATGTGAAACATCAACCACAAGAAAACACCAATTTTTAAGGTGATAATAACTCCCGAGTGAAGGGAAAAATCCATGGGATAAAATCACAATCCATTAGGACCAAAATAGATATTAGAATGCTCTATCTCAAGATTTATGCTTAAATCTCGAGTTACCACATCAAGTACAGCATTCTTGGATCACCTCAACATTGCATGCATTTTAGATGGAAGTCAAAAACAACATTAACAAGGAGAGGTTAAGATATCATCAAATACATCAATTTTAATCCTTTTAAGACCTGCTTTGGAGAATTCAAATGGTGAAAAACAAAGCAAGAGCTTGTTTTTACAAGTAAACTAAACTACTACTATGCCCTTGTAGTGCAGTCTCCGTACCTAGTAGAATAACATGGACAAATAGGATTGATGTTGATTTCGAAAGCGTTGAAAAAATGGTTTTTGTTCTTCAGTAAGCCTGGTTTTCCATTATTAGGCTTCTCCCATGCTGTTCTTGGAGGTAGTGACAGAGCTACATTGTGTCATGTGTGGTTCATTGACCCCACATAATTTTGGAATTTTTGATTTTTTTAAAACTTTTCTCCAAAATTTAATTTTTTATACTTCCTGTTTTGAGCATTGTGCACGACTTTTCCCTGAAATGCCCAAATTTGAAATCACTAATTAATTTTCATTCCTCCCCATTATCAAAGGTTGTCAAATCCATCAAAATCTAACATCCACGACCTCGTCGATGCTGGCAATGGCCACAAATATTTAGCCATCAGACCACCTCTATTATCATCTTCCAAATTTAACTCATCGTTAGGGTTACGTTATTTTGAAAAATATTTGCAACTTTTTTACCTCACAATGGATGTCTGGCTCCGCCACTACTTGGAGGTATTTTTTGTTGAGATCTATACCTTTCTTTTTATTTTTGTACTTTTCCATCTCTAGTAGGCAATGAAATATTTTATTATCAAATTGTATTCTTGATGTAATCTCATAAGATTTAGGCATAAATCTTGAGAAATATATATTATAAGCAAATGATATTATGTTATAATATTTATTTTGGTTATAGTTGATTTGCCCTGTGGATAACCCTTTGATGTGAAGTGTTTTATTGCTTCCTGTTACCTTGTCGTTGAATTTTCAGTATTTATATTGTTTTGATTGACTTGTTAAGTTAATTTTAAAATTTCACTTTAATCACACGTTGAGGGGTGACCCTCGAGTTCATCCTGCAAACTTGGCTCACAAGAATTTCCTGATTTTTTTAATTTATTTTGAGTTTTTTTATTAACTTTGGACTCTTAACATGACAAAGCAGTTTGGTCTCTTTCACCACAGAACAGAGCACGTATTAATATTTTACAAAATTGGGAAGGAAATATAATAACTTGTATGGTTGCTTTGCCAAATTGTTTTGGAATGCAGATTAGGACTATTAACATCCAAAAGCTTTAGAGCGAGGTCACGGAATTATTGATTCTTTGCTATACTCCTCATATAGACTTTGCTTGAAAATTCTGAATTTTGCCCTTTCAAAACGTTTATGATTAGAAGGATTTTCTCTTTTATTTGCCTCGTTAATTTTCTGGATATGTGGCTTTCTCATGTAGGATCATACAGGAATATCAAATGTTGCATCACCTGATGCTCCTTTGCTATCTGTATCCATTAGCAATAAAGAAAGTGATTCTGGGCTGCTGACAGCTAGTGATGTCGTGGAACCTAGAATTCATGATTACTTAAGTAATCTTCGATTTTCTATATCTCCGACAGCCTTCTTTCAGGTGGGACCATCTTGTGTCTTTTATCATTCTGTCCTTCACCTTCTACCCCCACCCCAACACCCCCCTACATGCATGTGCACACATAAAATAAACCAGAAAAAAATAGAAGAGGAAATTTAGAATGAGAAAGAGAACAAGTTCTGTCATAATGAAAGTTTTCATTTTGATAATTGGCTGTCCATCTTATTTCCCAAACATTTCAGGTTAACACCCTTGCAGCTGAGAAATTGTACTCCCTCGCTGGAGACTGGGCAGGCCTGGGCCCTGACACGCTACTTTTTGATGTTTGCTGTGGAACTGGAACAATTGGCCTGACCTTGGCTCATCTTGTTGGAATGGTAATGGTTTTATTCTATTTTTAGTACATCTTTTATCTCTTTTTTCCCTCTCACTGATTGGACAATTCTGGACATAGAATGGGGCATATTACTGAGAAGGGAAGTAGAAAAAAAAGAGAATTTAAAAAAAAAAAAAAAAAATGAAACCATTATGCTACCTCATTTCATGTGCCCCTGTTGTGAATTTCTTCTGAGGAGATCATCTGTTGTACAAAGATGTGAAGTAAGATCTCTCTCCCATTTTTGACTAACCTCAATTAGTGTAAGTAAGTTTTGGGATTCAATTTATTCAGGTTGTTGGCATCGAAATGAATGCTTCTGCAATTTCAGATGCTCAAAGAAATGCAGATATGAATGGCATTGTGAACTGCAGATTTGTCTGTGGAAAGGTCAGATTGGGCTCTCTCTATTTCCATTCCTTGTTGGTCCACAAGTACAATAGTTAAAAGAAGCAAGATGCTTCAAATCTGTTTATAGCTGTTCTTTCCTTTCTCCTTTTCCTGGAAGTAGTATTTTGTCCCTTGAAATAGTATATTCTGTTGTTATAACTTCATTTTCTGTCTTTGCATGTCCATTGGTGCATTATCAGGCAGAGGATGTTATGGGTTCTCTATTGAAAGAGTACCTATCTTTACCTCAGAAACAAGACGAAATCTCTGATACATTTCAAGGGAGTGAAGATGAAATGAAATCTGCTGAAGAAACGATAGATTCTGAAGACTGTGTGCTTGGACCAGAAAGTACCTCTTGCCTAGAGCATGAAAATGGCAATAGTCCAAATGAAAGCCAAATTCAGAAGAATAGCACTTCACAAAATAGAAATACCATAATGCATCAATTTAAAAATGTCGTTGCTATAGTGGATCCTCCACGTGTTGGACTTCATCCCACTGTAAGTAAATTTATTTATATATTTGAAACCACTATTACCAGGAATGCCAAAAACAATGCCAATGTACAAGAAATATGATAAAACTCATTATCATCTTTTGCTTCTGTCTATTTCTCTCTGTTTGTGGCCCTTGACACTACTTTGGATATTTGGAGAGAACTTTGCCATTCTTGGGAATGTTTTGTTCTCGTTGATACATCATAGGACAAATCCCAAATTAGGTTTCACGGTTTTGTTTTGTTGCAAACAGAAAGATTTAGGGATGTGCAATGTCGGTAGTGTCTTGGTGTATTGGACAGGGATTGTAAGGTTTTTCTGACCCCAATTATGATCCCACTCATTCAGTAGTGACTCTGGTTCCCCTAGCACAATTTTGGGCTTAATCTGTTGGAGCTGCCTGTGGAATTATTTTGACAGAATGATAACATAATTGCTGTCAATTTTTTCTGTTCTTTTTTGGGTTTCTTCTTTCATGAGCTTGCCCTCTAAAGCATCTCTCTCTTTCATCAATTTTCTGTTTTATTCAAAAAATAGCAAAACCAACCTTTTACTGTTTTGTCCGCTCTCTGCTCCAAGCCACTTCTCATGATTAAATTTGGATTATTCTTTGAAATGCATAAATTGTTTTGAACTGACTATTATTTTCCGTTAATGCAGGTGATCAAGGTTCTAAGGACTCATTCTCGTTTGAAGAGGCTTGTGTAAGTTACTCTATAAGTGATTTATTCTCGTTGATGTTAATTTGTTCTAGTATATAAATGAACTCCATATTCGTTTCTTCAGCTACATTTCCTGTAATCCTGAAAGTTTGGTGGCAAATGCTATTGAGCTCTGCACTCCATCAGCTGATAAAACTGAGAAAGGGAATAATAAAAACAACAGGGGATGGAGAAACATGAGTTCAGCTGGTCTGGCTCGACACAGAGCCAAGTCCATGCCCAACTCTGAGCCTTTTAAACCTGTGAAGGCAATGGCCGTTGATCTTTTTCCTCACACTTCACACTGTGAGCTGGTGATGCTCCTCGAGAGGTAAATATACCTTCTCTAGATCTCCTTTCTTTTCTTTCGGGGGATGGGGCGAGTGGATAGTTTCTCATTTATTGTTAAATTAATTTAAATTTGTAAGGAGATCTTATCTGTAATTCCCAAGCCTTTTAATGGCTGGGGAGGGTGATATGGTAATTTTGATTTTGATATTCTTTAAAACTCTTTCCTATATACAGTTTTTTTTTTTTCAATTTGTTATCAAGTTTCAGTTTCTCATATTGTCATTTTGTTGTGAATCAATTCGCCACACTGAAGCATGTACGTACTGGATGGAAATACTTAGAAAGTATTAAGAAAGAAAATGAAGTAAAAACTCTGTTCTTAATGTGCGCGCAATGAAAAATATAACTTGTATAGCTCGTATGTTTGTCGAAAACAAAAATAAATAAATAAATAAATACATCTGCTGTCGCAAAAGATTAAAATATTTTCAAATGAGTTTGTTCATCGTCATTAAGGGGGATATTTATTTCATGAAATCATATTTTATCCCTCCTTCGTTGGACAAATAGTCTTAATGCTTAGTGATTTTAAAAGGTTTAAAACGATCTAAAGAACTGGATTCAATTATGACTATTTATTGTTAATAACTTCACGAGTGTATACCCTATAAGATGTATTTTATTTTCTGTCATAATATTTTCTTGATTCCATTTTCGTATTGTCAAAAAAATCACTCTATCTGCTTATAACTTGGTATTGGTGATATGGTTTAGAAGACGGAGTGGGTATGTACTATGTAGTGACAATATATTATTTATTACGAAAAAGTTAAAAACTTTTTGAATAGTTGGAGACGAGAAATGATACATAGTAGGATGCAATTTGATCAATTTTACTTGATTACAAAGCAAATAATGTAAAGGAAGATATAGTGGCAACTTCAAATCGCCATATATGTAATATTTCATACCAGGGATGGGTTCTAATTTTTACCGTTTTATTTTTCTTTAAAGTGTTCATTAAGGGTTTAGTTCAAGACGAAACTCAACCAAAAAGTCCAAGAAACCAACCTACTTAATTCATTAAAATAAAGCGGAAATTTCCAAAACGATAAATATATATAGGATGGTTAAAATTGCTATGAATGTGATCATTAGAATTCAGGAATGAGAAAGTAAGATTCTACAACAGAATTAGATTGTTTGATCATTTTTAGATCATAAATTGTGGATAATAAGATTTTGACCGATATTTTAACAACCGTGAAAATAAAAAAGAAATAATTCGGTTTCTCGAAAACTTTTAAACTAGGAAAAAAAAAAAAAAAAAAAAAAAAACTTACTATACTAAACCCATAGGCGGATTTGGCGACTAGATCCAATAAGATAAGTAGAATTTTTTTTTAGAGGAAATTACACCCCTTACCTTGTATTTGATATAATTTCAGGAATTGCTTTGTCATTAATTTAGGTAACATCTACCAATGACCACTCAACATTATATTTTGTTGGTCACCCATTGATTTTGTTTCACCATGGCAATCAAATTTGATTTTATTTCACTATAACCACCCACTTTCATATAATGTTTTACCATGGCTATCAATTTCTTTTAACTATTTTCACTAATTTTAAAAGTGGTAAAATGGTAAATTAGCATTATATATATATATATAATAAAATTTAAGAAAATAAAGGTTTTTTTTAAACATAAAAACTTTTTTAAAATAAGTTTTTATTTTATTTTATTTTTCGAAGTAACTTTTTTTAAAATAAGTTTTTATTTTAATTTACAAACGATTTTTAACTAAATTTTTATTTCACTTTATTTTTTAAGGAAAGTTTGTCTTAAAATAACTTTTTGTTTTTTTTTAAATAAGTTTTTATTTTAAATGGTGAAAAGATGTTTAGCGGTCATGACGAAACATTATATGAAATTGGGTAGTCATGATAAAACGTTATATGAAATTGGAGTGATCATGGTGAAATAAAATGAAATTAGATGGTCATGGTGACATTAAATGTAAAGTTTGGCGGCCTGGTGAAACAGATTGGGTGGCCACATGACACTAAATAAAAAGTTGGGTGGTCATTGATTGATTTAACCCTATTAATTTTATTCAAGATATACCGTTAAAAATATAGTAAAATGAAAAAAAAACATGTAAGTCGCCTCACTCATAATGAATAATCAATTGTGACGTATATATGTGCCACCAAACACGCCACTTACCAAAATTTTATAAGGGAAGAGTTGAAAAGTAAGGGATTAATTATGCACAATTCAAAAATCAAGTTT
>CAIGRN010041573.1:0-13992 GCA_903798345.1 Fraxinus anomala
AAATGCCATAATTGTCCTAAAAGAGTCTTTCATAGTAACTGGGGAAAAAGTCTATTTAATATCAATACCTTCATTTTGAGTAATGTCATTTGCAACAAGACGAGCCTCATATCTCTTTACATCATCCTTTGAATCCCTATTGATTTTAAATATTTAATTACAACCAATGAGTTTCGCACTTTCAAGCAATATGATGAGTTTTCAAATGTCATTGTTACTTATGAACTTTTTCTCTTTTATACATGACATCAATCCACTATTTAGAATTATTCATTTGCATGACTTGATAAAAGTTTATTGATCAGTTCTTCTTCTATCAATCCATGACATCCTTATTTTCTTGGAGAAAGACTATAAAGTCATCTGGAATTATCTTTCTCTTTTTTATTGTGGATTTCCTTAATAGCATTTGTTCTTGAGGTTGTTGAGTTTGTTTTCTGGAACAATCTCTTGATTTTGTATAGGAGATTTCGTCATATTGTTTTGATCCGAAATTACTTCTTGAACAAGATCTAGAGCAAAAATTTGTCCCTGGTCTTGATAATTGTCAATTACAACGGAAGAAATATATACATATTCTTCATTCAAAATAAAATTTTTAACCTTATAATCTATAGAGGGGGATGTTTGAGATGTATCTCAAGAAATTGGACATTTTTCGTTTCAAAAATTGACCTATAGTGGAATCTTTTGAAAAAATTTGTAACTCCTTAACAATTGCTTTACTCGGAACTTTGTTGAGAATTTAAGTTGCAGTTTTTAGTACTTCTATCTAGAGAGATGCTGATGTACTGTTGGACGATTCCATATTTCTCTAGAAATTTAGCAAAATGCTCTGGACATTGTTCTCCTGATCCGTCATATCTGTCTTAGTATTTACCACTATGATAAAATCTGATTTGTTAACTTTTTTTACTGAGTTGATTTTCAACATCAGTCTTGTATACATTGAACATGTCTAGTGTTTGTATTCGAGTCTTCATTATTACATATTGATCAAATTGAAGACAAAACAATTGCTATCAAAAGAACACGTTGATCAAATTGGAGACAAAACAATTGCTATCAAAAGACTTGCACTTGACGATCAAGAAAATTCAAGATGGATTCAAGCATTTACAATTGTAGACAAATCGAGCACTCACTTCAATTGAAAATTGAACAACAAATCAAGCACTCGCGTCAAATCAATCGAAAATATTAGAACTAGATGCTTGGCCTCATTTGTAAAGGTAAACAACTTTAATCCTTAATAATAACTCATTAGAAGCTCAATTAACGATCTACTTCGTAAAAAAATATTGTATAAAATTTATTTTTCGAAGGTAAGAATTTCAATTTAATTTTCAAATATACTAGCATCACTTACTTTGAAAAATCAAGTGAAAACGTTATTTATAAGCCTACATTGTTTCAAATAATCAAACGATAGGAGCCGAAGATTTCGGTCCATCTGGACGTCTAGATGGTGAACCGGACGTCCGATTCATCCACAAAGGTCGATTTTTGATCGTTTTGACTTTTGACAAGTAACAACTTTAATTAGTCGTTCGGAACAGTATTGGACGTCCGGATGATCGTCAGGTTCGACAGAGTTTTTGACTTTTTCAATTGTTATAAATACCAATTTACTTGTCATTCATTACAATATTGAAGATCATTCAAGTGAGATATTTTTGAGCAAAATTATATTGATTTCTCATCTCATTTATTATCATCAAATTATTTTACATTTGAAAACTTTTGATCAAATTAACTTTTGAAAATCATTCTACACATCGAAGTTTTTCATACTTAGCACTTAAACTTCATTCATTACTATCTATTAAAGTGTTATCTTATTTCTCTCTTGATACTTAATTGTGATCATAGTATTTATTAAGCGAGAAGTTTCATTTGTAAAATCAACTTTCTTTAAAATTTGTGGGTCGTGTTGAGGTCCCGTAAAGCTCAACGTTGTATAAGAATCGATGCTTCTTGTTTGTAAGTCATCGGAAGCACTGTTAAAAGTTGGATTGCACCACAAGTCAATTAACATAGTGAAATTAGCCTTGCTCATGCCGAGAGCTTGGTAACGGAGGATATAGATCATTGCGTTGGATTGAACTTTCATAATTATATACTTTGCATTATCTATCTCTCTTCACTTATTACTTTTATATTTGTGCTTATTATTTAAATTAATAAATTAACTTTTAAAAATCATTCTATACATCGAAGTTTTTCATACTTAGCACTTAAACTTCATTCATTACTATCTATTAAAGTGTTACCTTATTTCTCTCTTGATACTTAATTGTGATCATATTATTTTTAAGCGAGAAGTTTCATTTGTGAAATCAACTTTCTTTAAAATTTGTGGGTCGTGTTGAGGTCCCGTAAAACTCAACGTTGTATAAGAATCGATGCTTCTTATTTGTAAGTTATCGGAAGCACTGTTAAAAGTTGGATTGAACCACAAGTCAATTAACATAGTGAAATTAGCCTTGCTCATGCCGAGAGCTTGGTAACGGAGGATATAGATCATTGCGTTGGATTGAACCTTCATAATTATATAGTTTGCATTCTCTATATCTCTTCACTTATTACTTTTATATTTGTGCTTATTATTTNAATTAATCTATCTAGTTATTATGTGCTTGATTTTAGATTAATTTTTTGAAAAAAGTTTTAAAAACCAATTCACCCCCTTCTTGGTTAGCTATTCTTAGGCTATCGTTTGTGATTTCTCATAGATGAGATATAGGTAGTCATAGTGAGAAAAATTCGTCTATAAACATAATAAAATAATGTTGACAATTCCAAGAAGCTCAATGGGATAGCCTACAGATATCCATATGAATTAGTTCTAAAAATTTTGAAATTCTATTGGCACATAATCTCCTTATATTTATTTATTTTCCCTTAATATAATTAACATAAACACTTAAGTCAAAAAAATTAAGGGATCAGAATTCCTTCCAACACAAGATTCTTCATTCTCTTTTGAAAGATATGACATAATCCCTTGTACCATAACGAAGTGGAATTCTAATTGTTAATTTATGTTTAATACCACGTGAATTCACATGCAATATTTCTTTATAAGAGGCAACCGTATTAAGCTATTGTAAGTTATCATATCCAGATAAAAAATTGGTACCCACATTATAAGAGGCAACCGTATTAAACAAATATAGTTATCATAATCGGATAAGAAACGGGTGCCCACAATATTTGAATGAAGAAAAGATCAAACTGACTATTTCCCATTGAACAAAAGTAATCGAATTTGTCCAATATAGAAATAGAAACCAAATTTCGTCTAAAAGATGGTACTGCAAATATTTCTTTCATATTCAAATCATAACCAATCTTTAATAATAACCTAAAAGTCTCTATAACCTCAAACTTAACTGATTTGCCATGCCTCCACATAAATGAATCTTTCAGTATCAATTGACTTTTGGCTGTTCAGACAACATCGCATATACACACTTATGTGAGTGGTGACAGTAGAAATTTATCCACTAAGTGTATTTAGGTATTGAAACTAATTTAACTTTAAAAAAAACCAAAGTGAGAAATGTTATTTGCTCTACACGCCATGCATGATATGTAGTGCATTCTCTCTTTATGTATCCCAATTTTTCATAAAAGAACAGTCATATTTATCATTTTCAGGCTTTCACTATTTATTTTCAATCGAACAGAATAGAGAACTTAAATCTAAATAACATGATCACATATGAATCCGTATTAGACAATAAATAATTTCAAATAATGATAAACCCCATCATAAGAAACCGAGCACAACATTGATATTTAGTCTTTGGATAGAAATACCAACTTGTAAGTGACACTCTTAGTGTAGTAATCAAATATTGATAATAAATCCGATCAAATATCAAGTCCATCTTTAGATCAACTCAATGTCCACATAATAAAAAAATTTAAAATTGACACATATTTATCACCAATTGTGTAAATGGTTTGGCTAAATATTACCCTTCGTTTGGGCCGGTCAATACTCGCATGAATTATGTACACATAAACTCATAATATTCCAAATAAATTAATTTAGGCAAGAGATGTTACTTTGGTAACATGTTGTTTCAATTAATCTATTTTAGAAAATTAGTAATCCAAAATAAATTTTAGTTCCAATATTTAATATTTGATTGCCTCCTTAGTCTTTTAGGCCTCGTTTGAGAGTAATTAATTTCTTGTAATGTATTATAAAATAGTAGATTTATGAAGAATGTATAGAGTAGAAAAACTTTATTGATTTGTGTGTATAATATTTTATTGTGTGAATGTGCGGTGGAGAATGGTATTGTAATAAACAATTTTAAATTTTAAATGATGACAAACATGTGTTTAATTTTTTTTTTCTTTTGTTTTCACAAAATAATAATAATAATAATAATAATAATAATAATAAACAACAATTTAGCGCCACAGTGCCCGGAAGTGAGTGCTGGTGCGCGAACAGCAATTGCCCCAGCAACAGTCGCAACTATAAATCTTGTTTTCCTTCCCATTAAAAAAATTACTCCACGCCGCCCTAATCCACTTAATTCAAGGAGGGATTTAATGTCCATTAATAATAATTTGGAAATGGTGACCACACATTTGGCCATCAATGTGTCACAAGGAAACTTATCATAATTAATTTAAACACGTTTTTTATTCATTCAATTACATTGCCATAATGGATACACATAATGCCAAAAGTTTAATTCAACAATCAATTTTAGTTAAAACTTTCCCAAAATCCAAAATTTAAAATTTAGAGATAAAATTTACACTCCAAAATTAAAAAAATCCAATGCATGAATTTTAATCATAAAATTCTTTATTTAATCTCAATAGTTTAATATGGTGTTGTCTCTGATACCGTTTGTTGAAATTTTATGAAATTTTAAACTTTATAAAATTAGAAAATTAATTGCTTAATTGACAAGATCCTCCATGTTAAATTATCAAGAAAATTAATAATGCAGAACATACCTTAATTCTTTAGGAATGATGCTTTGATACCAAATTTTGAATCTTGATTATTGGCTCTTTTGGTTCTTGATATTGATTTTGCTTCTTATTCCATAATCTTGATTGTTTTATTTTTTGATTTAATTGCTTCAGTTCTTCTTCTTGATTGTGGGTTTTTGATCTTCTTTTTCAATATATTTTCTCTTGTACTATTGTGTTGATGAGATGACACAAAAAATGAGAAGTTGCATATGAATTGTGGACCATAACCACATATATAATTTCCATATATATTTGACAAATCGTTAAATATAACCCTAATAGATCCGGTCTCTACACATATAATTCGGCCCACACTTTATTTAGATGCTCTAAGCCCAACAATTTAATTCTTTATTAAATCACTTTAATTGGGCTCAACTTTAAAATAACTTTATACACAATTAATTATATAAGTAGGTCCACATGATAAATTAATAAACCAATAGATAAATTGTGGCATAAGCCTAGGAGAAAATCCCATGAGATTTAATAATTATATTTCGATTTTATTACTTCTTTTTATAAAATTGAGCTTCTTTCATATGCTTAAAAGTTCAAAATTTATGATTTAAAAAATATTAAAAATTTATATAATTGAAATACTTCTAGAAGCAGAGCTGACTTGATCATGTACCATCTAGAGGCGATTGCCTGAGACCATGTATTCAAGCAAGGCCTCAAATTTTTGAAATTTATATTTATTTCATTATTTGTCTTTTAAATAGTAAAACTTTATTTTAAATTTTTTTAAAGACGAGGAATAGACTAAAATGAAAGAGTAATACTATTTAGCTACATTGGAATTGCAATCCCAATATAGGTGACATTGATGTGATATTAAATAATAAGTGAAATTTTCTGAATCAATTAAGTTGAATGAGAAAAAGTGTCACATTATTTTCTAACATCAACAGATTGGCACTAGAGCGAAGACCTTTGTCTTTAGATCCACCCTAAGAATATTCCACGTAAAATCCCTGCTTCAATCCTAAATACCACACATTATTTCTTATTTTTCCTCCTTACAACAAAATAAGTGAAAGTATAGACTCGAGGAGCAAAATAAATACTAAAACATGGAGAAATAATGTAGAAATCCCACCTAATTGCTAAAAATGTTATGGTTTAAAAACTTCAATAGGAAAAGATGATCCACAAATGACTGTTCATGGAGGCTCTGCAAAATCTAACCAACACTATGTACTGCATGGAGCAAAACCAAACTACCAATGTTCGAGTCATTGAGATGGAGTTCACCAAGGGGATAGTCCGCCAGTGAAGAGGAATCTGCAAATTTAGAATACGAGTCCTTCCAAAGTCGAAACTAGGAAACTAGTACGTTGTGTTGAAGGTCTCCAACAAAAGGGCAATGTGTTTGATTGCCTTGGAATGCCTAATATTCCTAGAAGGAATAATGAAGGTCACCACTACGTGGACTAAGAGACAATCAGGAAGAGTATGATGAACTAAAATGAATAAAGTAGTGAATAGTTGAACTTGAAAGAAAGAAGAAAAGAGTGTGTGAGGAATATCTCACTAACATGCACTTTCCCTTATCTGAAGACATCCTATCCGAGCCCCTATCAGAAAAACTCAAGATGCATCAGTTAATGGGCTGTGAAGCTTGTTGTAAAAATATTGTCACTGTTTTACATATTAATTTATTGGCTTACTTAATGTATGGATTGATTTTTATGATAATTGGGAGTTAATACCCTAAATAGCAGGGGCGGACCCAGCACATGGCGAGGGGGCGCAGCCGCCCGTGCTGAATCCGCAGGAGTCTTCATTACCGTCGGCGTCGTCGGATCAATGTTCCAGAGTGAACGGAGAAGATGGGAAGGAGAAGCCACTATTTCAAGTCATGTGGGCCATTTTTTTTTTAAAGTTTTGGCCCATTAAGTTTGGACTGATAGTTGGGCTTTTTTTAAAAAATTAGGCCCAATAAAATGAAATAACTCCAAATCCCAAACCCTTCCCTTCACATTTCACTCCTTCAGCCTTCGGCCCTTCACAGTTCTCTTTCTCCTTGCTTTGTTTTGCTCTGCTGCTTGCTATCGCCTACCGGTAAGCCTTCCTTGTTCTGTTTTTTTTTTTTTCTGCCTCTTCTTTTAGTTGATAAAGGGATAGTCGAATAGATGTATTACGTTGTAATAATGCAAAACTCGTTTATGTAAGAATAGGTTCAAAGAGGGTGAAGGGGTTGTTTGACTGTTTGAGGATTTTGAGATAGACATTGTGATTTCTTGTAAGAATTTTGTTGAGAAAGATGAGGATTTAGGAGAATGAGGAAAGTTGTGTGAAGTATTGAGTTTGAATGAAGAGTGTGGAGCAGTTGAGGGTTTTTTTTTTTGAAGAAGGAAATGTGGTGATGGAAAGTGTGAGGAGAACAATGTAACCATCCCTTTTTTGAGCTCCTTCAGAAAATCTTTCTTTTGGAATGAGGATTTTGTAATTTAAATAATGACATGTATTACTTGTCCCCCTAATATTTAATGTCAATTTTGGTGTTAACAACATAATATTTATTTTAAAATTAATTTTTACTTAAATAAACTTACTTGTAAGTAAATTTTTTTTAAGGTTAGTCTTATTTTTTACTTAAATAAATCTCATTTTTACGATTGCTGATTGTCGATGGTCGATGGTCGATGGTCAACGTTCGTCCGGGCTGAACTTTTGATCTGGGTCTGCCCCTGCTAAATAGTCATCAAACTTCGCCAAAAGTTCCTAGGAGGTCACCGAACTTCAAAAATACCCGAAGTAGTTACTGAACTTTGTAAAAAGTTCCTATGGGGTCACTGAACTTCTAAACTTCTCTAAATAGTCACTGAACTTTGCTAAAACTTTCTAGGAGGTCACCAAACTTTGTAAATTGGGACCCCATATATCAATGGTTCAATGATCTTTTAGAAAATTTTTGCAAAGTTGAGTGACTATTTATGAAAGTTTGGCAAAGTTCAGTGATTATTTATGAAAGTTTTGAAATTTAGTGACCTCCTAGGAACTTTTTGCAAAGTCCAATAACTACTTAGGGTATTTTTTAAGTTCGGTGACATCCTATGAACTTTTGGCAAAGTTCAGTGAATATTTAGGGTATTAACCCGATAATTGGATATATTTTATGATAAATTTACCTTGTTATTACAGATTATCAAGCTAATTTATTCTTATCTTTGATAATTATTTACCTATAAGTAAATTAGTTCATCAAGATTGGAATTGAAGCTTTGATAAATACATACAAGTCGGAGACCTAGAGCCACCATGTTCAACTGCCTCTGTGCAAGTGCAAACGAACTTCATGTTTTATTGAAGATTTTCAAAGTCAACCGTCTTTTTATTGAATTGCATGACTTTTTCTTCAAATGAGGGGTATTTATAGATTTTCCTCCAAATTTTGGGGTAGTTTGGTCCTTTTGAGAAAATGACAAATGGTAGCTCTTTGTTGGTTGATTTATAACCGATTTAATTTTAAATGTTACGCTTTACTGTGTTGACAGCTTGTAACCAACCTGGATGGGAGAGTAGTTTGCTTTGTCTTATGCGAACCTCTGGAATTTTCGTTCCCTTCGCACATTCTCCACAACTCTCATTTAAAGCGGGTGTTGCCCATGTTCCATCTTACAGGTGCACTCTTGAATTTTGGTCAAGCGCATGTTAACATTTAATTGCCACGATTGCGAGATGGTTCTGAATGATTTAGATCCATTGTTCGATTAAATCGATAGTTCAAACCTTTCATTTGAACCTATAAATATACTACCTTCTTCACTTTATTTGTTTAGTTATTGTTTACGGTGATATCTCTGCTTATCGGCGATTTTGCTTCTCTTCTACTATCCTTTACTCTTTCTATTTAGGTATGTGCTTTGCATTTTATCTCGTGCTTTTCATTTTATTTGTTGATTTATTTTCGCAAAAATATTTATCATGGCTCTGGGGTTCGAAGGTTTTTCCTTAGGTTCAAAGCCTTGAGGTTGTGTTTACTGTTGGTATGTATCCCTTGTAACTTTTAAGTTTATTCTGGTATAATAAGAGTTGTGTGTTAATTCCCAACTTTATGTGCTTTCAGTCCCCTTTTCTTTATCACATTTTTATTTCTAGTACCGTATACAGAAAAAATGTGCTTTCTTTGTTTACGACGATTGGGTTTTATCCTCGATAACGTCCATTAATTTTGACGCCTATGGGAAGCATTATTTTTATTAGAATACATTTCTTTTTTGATGTTTACATGGTTTCTTCTGCTCGTGCAAGTTGTATCATTGTTCACTCTACATTAAAAAAATTAACTTTAATATTACTCCCAAATGCCAAAAATTGGGCCCCCGATCTTTCTAAGGATGTGCCCGCAGGAGGTTCCAAGGGAGACAAGGGTGAAACCTCGCGCAAAGGCAAATGTGTGACTAAGCGACCTTCGTCGCCTCAATAGGCCTCCAAGGGAGACGAGTGAAACCTCGTGCAAAGGCAAATGTGTGGCTAAGCGACCTTCGTCGCCTCAATGGGTTGGAGTTCTACAAGTATCAGGGTCCTTGCCATGGAATTTGGTTCTCAGTCTTCACCGAATTTGACAAGTGTCCCCGTGAAGGGAAAAAGGGAAATGCCAGAGGCGTCTGAACATCTTGAGGATACCAATGCTTTATTTTATGTCCGCCTTAATGGGGAGTTAGATAGCTATATCAACGAGCCGAGTCGAGTCTGAGCTGAAAAAAAAAAGCTCGGGCTCGGCTCGAGCTTTTTTGACCCTGAGCCGAGCAGAGCCTGGCAAAACAAAAAAGGCTCGACCAGAGCTTTAGCAGGCCGAGCCGACTCGATTATTTATTTATAGGCAGCTAAAATAGTTTGAGCAAGCAGCTACAGCGTAGTTGCCTAAATGTAGGTAGCTACAGCTGCCTGCGTGAGGCAGCACGTTTTTTAATTTAATTTGTTTTTAAGTAGGGAAGCTCGTATGGGTCGAAATCCGGCTCGAGCCGACTCCCCAAAATGGGGCACGGGCTTTTTTCGGGCTAAGCCAGAGCCGCACGAGCCCGCAAGCTTTTGCCATCCCTAGAGTTGGACACCAAAGCTCTATCGATGATTCCCACCTTTGTTTCTTGGGCAGCTGATCTAGTTTTCTATATTTTAACTCCGCTTGGGAGAAATTTCGACCTTAAGTAAATGGGGAATCTGATCAACGCCCATCTTTCATGAGCCGCTGTCCTTTGCTGATATATTGGAGAAAGAGCCGACTCTTTGAAAAAGAAATGATAAAACTCTCCAAAAGAAGTCGGAAACAGTTGAGAAAGACAAGAGAAAATACAAGGATATGAGTAAAGGCTCCAAGTCTCTAGGTGCAAAGGAGGCTATTTCAGTAGCTGATGTTACTAAAGTCACAAAGACTTGGAACAAGCCAGAGAAAGCCATGTTGCTTATGTCGCTAGAACTGATGCTGAGCTTCTACACCTCAGAGAGGAGCTTCAGTCAGTTAAAGGTGAACAGTTTGCTATCTCCAAAGAGATGGACAAGGCGAGGAATGAGAAAGCCTTGGTTCTCAATCAACTAGAGAATACTGCGACAAAATTGGCTCTTACAGAGTTTGGCCTTTTCGAAGCAAAAGCTAATGAGCAGAAACTTTTGAAGGAAGCCATACAGGATGGGAGCTATAGGGTTCTTAATACTATTAGGAACTTACATCCTGAGTGAGACGAGCTTTCTGGAGGTTCGCAAGAGGACGCCGATGACACTTCTTTCAACGAAGATTCTCTATTAGCCATTGGGGCTTCTGATCACATATCCATTTTTGTCGAACCTACCTAACTTGCAGATTCTGCAGCTATTTCTCCAAACGAAGTCGTTGCTAAAGAGAAGCCAGTCGAACCTTCTATTGAGGCTTCTCATCTCCTTGAGGTGAGTATGCCTTGGAGGTTAATACTCTGAATGTCTAAGACGATCTCACTTTTAGGAATCTCTAGCCTATTCTCAATTTAGTCAGATAGCTTGCTTTTCGCCTCGTTTTCTCATTTTTGTTTTATTTATGACATTTTATTTTTATTTGTATGACTGCCATTTCGACAATTTACTAGTGAAATATCATTGTTTATGTTGTACGGCTTAATTCATTAGGACATTTTTCTAGGTTCGCATTGTATTTCTTGCTTGTGATTTTCTTTGCTTCGCATAGATGTACTTAAAATGAATTTGTATCAACACCAAAATCTATCGTTGTTGTGTTAATTTTTCATTTTGATAACACGACTTTCCAAATAAAATTTCATTAAATCATAGTTACAACTAAAAGGGAATGCATATTATTATCCTACCCCTTGCTATAAGTACTTTGTGCATTATTTCAATATGTCACGACATTTAAGTTTGTCTGGACGTGACCTCATCATTTAACAACAATTTTCTTTATAGTCCCGATTTTTAGTTGAAATTTCTTTAGCAAGATAGACTTTTGACTTTTAAATTTTTTTGTCGACTGAAACTTGCCATTTCATTTCTACAACCCTTATATTGAGTTCAGTATCGGTCTATGTTTCGTGACCCATTCTTCATTTAGTACTTGTGAAGTTATCTTTATTGGTGAGCAAATCTTTTGATTCATCATTCGCAGCATCTAATACTTGATTTTCTAGAAAAGGATTTTTAAGCATATTTTTATTCTGTTCAATCATGAATATAGTATCTCTTTAGAGGTTTTGTAACTGCTTTTCGTAGAGCGCTGAAATAATACTCACGCGACAACTTAATTCCTATTTATACATGCTATTCCTTGGAGAGTTTCAAATTTCATGCACAAATGGCAAATATATATTATTATTTTTAGTTGCTTCAGAGCGGATCTTCCATTGATCCCCTTGTAAGCATATTTACTATTCATGACTAAGAAGTCCATTTGTTCTTGAAATGCAATTGGCTCTTCATCGAGCTTAATTGTCAACGTAATTTGTCTCCAGTAAAACCATATATGGGTTCAACCATAGGTTTTCAAGGATGATCAACCTACATTTAGCCAAAAGCACCCCCAAACAGAATATTAATATAACTGTCATTTTCTACATCATGTGATTAAGGCTGTTACGAGTTATTACAATACGCACTACCAATACCTCGCAATAGGGATATATGACTCCATATTCATCATTACTATCGAAAGTAATTGGAAGAGAAACAGGTTTAGGATTACTTCGAATTTTAAGAACGTAAATTGTTCATAACAAGAAAATCAAAAATAAAATGAGAAAAGACAGATTAATTTGGGAAAGCCCGAAAATTTCAAAGTACATATTTTCAATTAAGCAATAAACTTGATTTTCAAAGAAGCAATAAACTTTCAAGACAAACAGTTTGTTTGCAGTATAATTAATCCACTTTTATTCCTCTCTTGTTTAGGCTTTAAATACACCAGTATTCTAAAACTAAAGAGCCCGCACAATCCTTTAAAATAATGAGAAGAAACTTGCACATAACCACCTCCACCTCCTACTACTACTTCAGAAAATTAAAATGTAAAACTACAAACAATTATTTTTCCCATAAACTTTAGCATCAGAGACACTTGACTAGGCCTATAAAGCACGTTGGTGCAGAAGATTTTAAGAAATTCAAGATCTTATTAACGGAAGAAACAGAGAAGGCTTGAACAAATTTACCCGGCAATTTTGATGGAGTTATTCAGAAAATTTACCTTCAACTGCGCTTCTTTCCGTTAGTAGACAAGTATAACCATAAAAAGCCATATTAACAGCAATGACATGCAATAAATGTAAGGCAATGACGTTTTCTCTCAAAATAGAAGATGGGCAAAACGGTATCAGAAAGTCACTCATCAGGGGAAATCTAAGCCATGTCCAAAACCATAGACAGATAAGATTCGTGAAAATGAATATGTATTTGGTAATTGCCCATCCAGTACATTGGTATGTAGCATAGGGCTAAACAATAATCCATATTAAGATATTAACCAGCTTAGACACTCAACCAAACAAACTCATGATATGAGGCAACATGGGTCTCTTCCTCCAGCATAACTCAATCTGGCAACTATAAAAATGGTAAACGTGTAGGATCACCCTCAAAAGCAATCTGGACATCTATAGTAACAAAGAGATGCTTTCTCGAGAGCAAATAACGCTGCCATTTTCAATACACTAAAAAGCCTTGCAAACCATCAATCTATGTTACTATCTAATAGCATGTTAGCTATATTCCAGTTAAGTGCTCGTAAGCACCATACCCCTTCTGCCCAAAAAACCTTGTGCAAAAGAACCTACAAGTTCACACACATGAAGTACATTCCACTCATAGCTATTGGTGGAAATGCCTACAAATGAAAAATAACAGAAAGACACCATTCACATTCCATGTCATGTGTGAAATAAGGACTTCACTAATCATTAGGTAAGAAGAAATAATGATACACAAAAAACAAAAAACCAAAAAAAAAAACAAAAATCAATCCATAGGCATTTCAGGCTAACTTGTAGAATTCAATCCAACATGAAAAATCCTCCAAGATTATAGAGTCAAAGTACCAAAATCTCTTCCAGCATAAATCAGCTTAAACTTTGATGGCATACTTTCTCAATGGGAAGTACATCTCTTTCTTTTTCTCCCTTTCGGTCTTCAAAGATGCCTAAAAAGAAGCAAGTATAAAATTTCAGCACACATTGTAGGAAGGAGATAAGTGGGGAGGAAATAAAGTTCTCATTATAATGGATAATTCCAGTAGCATGAAAAAGAGAGGACAAAACAAAATAGCTAGATGTATAGCACGCTAAATGGAAAATTCTAGAGTAGAAGTACAACAAGCCAACATTGATGTTTAGGTAATAACTCTGTAGCACAAACACTTCACCTAGGATAGAGTATTCGTGTCAAACACATGTCGAATATTGACACCCCCAGACACTCTACTATGATCATTTTTCTTTTCTTATTTGAAATATTATATATTTTTAATTAAAATTTATTAGTAAATAACAAGTATGTACT
>CAIGRN010041588.1:0-30816 GCA_903798345.1 Fraxinus anomala
ATCTTTCAAGAACTTATTTAATCTAACAAGGTAGGATAACGAGGTGCAGTTGTTTTCTCCCGTTTAAATTGTTTATTTTCATGTTGTTGAATTATTATACTTATGAAAGCTTAAAGATATGATATGCATGTTATGGCTATCCGATATCAAAGATATGATGTTTATTAAGCTCTTACCGATTTTTAAAGATATGATGACAGTATGATATTTTGACACATGTTTTAAATCTTTTATTCGGGATTGCACCATTATTTTTATGTCCTACTGAGTATTCTCATATACTCACCATTTTTCCCCTACTCTTCATAGGTTAGTACGGGTCGTTGGTTGACATGACGATGAGGTGCAGTCGTGGTACCAAGATTCATGGAACTCAGTAAAAATAATTTGGTGTAACAAGACATTATTTTAAATTTCAGCAATTTTTCTTAGTTTTATTTATAAATCTAAGACGTGTTTTATTGGATTATAAATTTAAAACTCTGTTATGCTTTATTAGTGAAATTAAGATTTTATTATTTATCTAATAAAATAAATATGCATGTTTTTTAAAATATTTATTTGGTTATGAGTTTTTATCAATTTAACTGTGCTCGTTAATTTCATATATTTACATTGTTAAAGTTAATAGTTTTGGTAGAGATTTAAAACTTAAATTTAGGGTTGTTACACTTACTTTCCTTGCATAATTTCTTTGGGAGTTTCTAGATTCTCCCCTAACATATGGGTCTCCGAAAATTGTATCAATCTCTCTGATGGATTCGCGGCCAACATCAGCTAGGGGGCTTCTTCTTTGTCTTTGTCCCTAGGTATCTTCCTATCGTTGTCTCTCCTTCGAGAGGCGATATCTCTATTGGGGTGCATCAGCTCACTACTCCAAGGTGTTTAGTTTTGCCTCGGAGGAATATCTCTTAGAAGGCTCCTATTTCTCTATTGATTGTTGTTCTGGGGGTGCATTGAAATGCCCCTGGACCTACTAGTGTTGTGGCTATAGGAGTGGTGGTATGTGCAATGGAGGAGTGCTTTGTCCCTATTTCTAGGTTCAGCGCCTCACCCCACTGTCCCTCACTATTTGAGGGAATCGTTGGGAGGTTTTCCTTAGTACGTTTCAGTACTAGAATTCACTTCCTCATAGGCCAAAGTGGGCATTGCACTTAATGTTGCTGTGGCCAATGCTTGTCCTAGGTTAGAGAGGTCGACTGTCCGTCCTGGTGGTCCATCAAGTGTGAGGTTGGGCCTCTTCCTCTTTGCCTCTAAGGAGGTGAGAGCCCTTAGTTTGCCCTATTTCTGTATTATCTCAATTCTTCATTGAGGATCTCTTGCCTTATCATTTTCAGTAAGGCATCGTATCCGGTAGGGTCTTAGTTTTGCACATCCCTCCAGAAGAGAGAGTTCGTATCCAGTCCTCCCCTCAGGGCTGTTAGAACTTCTGTATCCATCATATCATTTCATCAGTAAAGCGGGACAGAAAGTTCTTCATTGATTTACCCTACTGTTGTCTCATGTCCTGTAGGCATTGTATCCTCCCTTTACCCTCTTTGCTAGTTGCGAGCGCTTAAGGAACATCTTTTTGAAATCTGGCCAACTCTGGATGTGTTCCCTTCTAGCAGTCTCGTGTACCATGTTTCAACCGCTCCACTTAGGGTTAAGCGGAAGGCTCTACACTTTATGGCTAGGATAGCTCATATTAAACTCATGTGAGTTTTGAAGCTATTCAGATGCTTCGTAGTGTTACCTCTCTCGTCATATTTGGGAATCTTGGGAAGCGTGAATTGGTTCAATATAAGGGCATTCCTAATCCCTTGTGAAAATGACAAGTTGTCATCGTCGTCATCAAACATCTGAGTCCTTATTTCCCAGCCTGGGTCTCTGAAGGTGGTTGGGAAGGTCTTGCTTGGTTCCTAGCCTGCTCCGCTCTCCTCTCAAGCCTATTTTAAGGGAGAGGATTCCTAGGTACTTCATCATAACCTTACTCACGCCTTCCAAATTGGGGAAGTTCCCGCTGCCTATTTCCATGTGTAGGAGGAGGAGGTTGAGTGCATATTTCTAGGTACAAGGAGAGGTTGATCCCGCCTATCTCTAGGTAGCCCTGGGCTTAATTTGATAAATACACTTACAGACCTTTGAGGCACGCCCTCTGGGTTAAAGTCTGGAGAAAATCGTATGGAACTTCCGTGGATTGGTTAGTGGCATAATTGGTGGATGTATCCAACCCAACTTTCCTTTCCTAGGGAGCTTATTCCCTGGCATAATATGGATAATCAGCCTTTTGGCTTTTGACATCTTCCCCAAATACTAGTTTCCTTGCGAAGGGTCTTGAAACGCATTTCTAGGGGCTGCGTAAGGAGGGACTGGGTATCTTCCTTAGCCTTGCATGCTCCTCAGCAGTTCATGCATGGCTATGTTCTACTGAGTTATGTCTCTCATGTTTGCAGCCATTGTGGCCACCTATTAAGTGAGACTAGCAGCTATCCTTGACCCACCTCGTCTATGATGCTGATGAGGTCTATGGTGAGTAACCGGAACAGCCTGCGAGGGTTCTTCTTCTTTAGGGTGTTCCCTAGCTATTCGAGGCGCAGACCCTTCATTGTTTGAATTCATGGCAACAAACGTTTCTGAGCAAATGATATTTCTAGATTAACTCTCAGTAGATCGATTTTACCTTGGATTTTCCAACGATTATTTCTTCAAGAACCTTTCCTTTTTCATGTGCATGAAAATAGTTTCTCCGTAAGGATTGTTTCCGACTATCCTTTTTTTATCCACATGATTTTCGTGGTTGAAATGACTGGCTTCCCACAGACCGCGCCAATACATTGACCCCGAAAAACGTAACACCAACTTGGACAACAGATACCAGGCCCACTCACACTAACTTAAGCAAATTTCGGCGCATTTCGATTGGTGAATCGGTGGGAGAAGAGTAGCGCGTGAACGCAAGAGATGCTTCATGGCGCGAGACAAACATGTTCGAGCACCGGTGGTAATAACTAAAATGACTACACTAACAAACAGTCACCAACCAAATATAAATAACCTAATATCCAAACTAGCACTAATAGATCAAGCAATAATGTATATTGAGAATGCTATTGTATATTATATCTTTTTATGTTCAAAGAACCCTCATTTTTATGTACAAAGACTGCATATTTATACATTTATGGCTGACGTGGTGACCGTTAGATCAGAATCACGTAGCCTCATCATCCTGATCGAAGCCTTACATCACTAAGTTTATCATACATTAAATGCATTGACAACAGGTCAGCCGCCCTTTGCAACATGCTGATACATTTGACATTCTTTATTACAGACGTCATATCAATCATTCCTAAAGATTGTATGCAAATCTTGCAAGAGACAGCTTCAATTTCAAGGATGGACTTCGGCTTGAGAGGGCTTCGTATTGGTGGTCTTTGATGCGAAAAGCTTTGACATAACAGAAGCCTCAGCATACTATTTCGACCATTTATGCAGTACTTCAACTCAATAGTTTCAGCCGTTCATTTGATCATTTTACATTTGACCAGTTGACTCTTTGTTGACTTTTCTTTTCACATGGATTACTACGTGGCGTTTTGACTTGAGTCTCGATGGTGAGGCGTAATAATTATTTTGTTAAAAATGTGCGATTGAGAATAAAAGTATAAAAATGTATTTTGAAAATAAAAGATAGTTTGAATAAATATGCTAAATAATCATTAATATTATGTCATTTTACAAGAAGCATACCTATCTTTCCCTTAGTCGTCCTTCTCAGGGATCTCCCACCAGGCCACCACCCTTGCAGCACCCACCTGCCTCCACCACATCACCACTGCAACCCCTAACCATCACCACAGAGGAATAAACCAATTCATACAATTCTATTTGCAGACCCGAAGACCGCTGCCGTTGCAGCCACTGAGAAAATGGTCGATACTTACCTGAACCCCATAATTACCACACTCTCAGATCTTTGATCATAATTCACCACCTTTCCCCGCATCCCATAACAAGCTTTCACATCAAAATCCATTCACAATGGACCAAGCAAAAACACTGGCAAAAGCTCTGGTCAAGAACTCAAATAACCCCACACTCGCATGGCAACTCTTCAAGCGTACTCTCTATAACAACTATAATAATGTATTGGTAAATGATGATGATTATGATGATCTCCGCTCCTTCCTATGTCCTCTCCCTCTCATAACTCGCATTCTTATTCGCGCCCACATGTTTACAGAAATTGATACTCTGCACAATCATCTCCTCCTCTCACAACCGCTAAAAACCCCACATAATTCTTTATATTGCATTGTCAAAATGTTGGCAAAGTCAGGTTACATTGACAAGGCCTTGTCTAATTTTCAATCTATTCGAACCCATTTCCGGAATAACCCCCCTTCCTTATCCCTGTACAATCTTCTTATTGAAAGTTCTCTTAAACAAAATTATTCAGATATTGTGTCCTGGTTATATAAAGACATGATTTTTTCAGCGGTGAAGCTAGAAACTTACAGTTTCAATCTTTTGATTAGTGGGTTGTGTGATTCGGGTAGGTTGGCTGATGCCCAGAAACTGTTTGATAAAATGCGCGATAAAGGTTGTGAACCTAATGAGTTCAGTTTTGGGATTTTGATTCGTGGGTATTGCAGACATCGACTTTTTTATAAGGGATTGGAGCTTTTGCATTTGATGAAGAAAATGGGTGTTTCTTCTAATATGGTGGTGTATAACACATTGATTGCGAGTTTCTGCAAGGAGGGTGAGAATGATGAAGCTGAAAGATTAGTGGAGAGAATGAAGGAGGATGGCCTTACTCCAGATGTTGTCACATTTAATATTAGGATTTCTGCTCTTTGTGACACTGGAAAGATTCTAGAAGCCTCCAGAATTTTTAGGGATATGCAAATTGATGAGTTAGGATTGCCGAAACCTAATGAAGTGACATATAAATTGATGTTGGAGGGTTTTTGCAGGCAGGGGATGTTGGAGGAAGCAAAGACTTTATTTGAGTCTATGGAAAGAGATGGTCTTTTTCCGAATGTGGAGAGCTATAACATATGGCTGTTGGGTTTGGTGAAGAATGGGAAGCTTTTGGAGGCTCAGTCAGTCCTTAAAGATATGATGGACCATGGTGTGGAGCCGAACTTATACTCATTCAATATTTTGATTGATGGGCTATGCAAGAATGATATGCTTGCTGATGCCAGAGCAGTTATAGGTTTGATGATCACGAGCGCAATTTCCCCAGATACGGTCACTTATAGCATTCTGCTTCATGGGTATTGCAGAAAAGGAAAGGTAATTGATGCCAATAAAGTTCTACATGATATGAAAAGGGCTGGATATTTTCCAAACACTTACACTTGCAATATACTGCTGCACAGTATGTGGAGAGAAGGTAAAATAGCCGAAGCAGAGATGTTACTGCAAAAGATGAATGAAACAGGGCATGGATTGGATCCTGTGAGCTGTAATATTGTGATTGATGGTCTGTGTAGAAATGGGAAGGTTGATAAAGCAGTTGAAATTGTGAGTGAAATGTGGACTCATGGAAGTGCTGCTCTTGGCAACTTGGGAAATTTATTTATTGGTCTAGTGGACAACAACGGGGAAAAATGCTTACCTGACTTGATCACTTATTCAACTGTTATTAATGGGTTATGCAAGGATGGAAGGCTTGATGAAGCTAAAAAGAAGTTTGTTGAGATGATGGGGAGAAACTTGTGTCCTGATTCAATTATTTATGATATTTTTATACATAACTTGTGTAAGAGAGGGAAGATATCACCTGCATTTCAGGTTCTTAGAGACATGGAGAGAAAAGGTTGCAAAAAGAGCATACAAACTTATAATTCATTGATCCTCGGTTTGGGAAGTAAGAATCAAATATTTGAAATGTTTGGCTTGATGAATGAGATGAAGGAAAGAGGTGTTTCTCCTGATGTTTACACTTACAACAATGTTCTTCGCTGCCTATGTGAAGGAGGAAGAAGTGAAGAAGCTACTTCTCTTTTAGATGAGATGTTGCAAAATGGGATAACACCCAACATATATTCCTTTAAATTGTTAATAAAAACTTTCTGCAGGACTGGTGAGTTCAGACCAGCACAGGAGGCATTTGACATCGCCCTTAGTTTATATGGCCACAAAGAAGTACTTTATTGTCTAATGTTCAACGAATTGCTTGCCGGAGAGGAGATCTTGGAAGCTAAGCAATTGTTTGAATCTGCATTAGACAAATGTTTTGATTTGGGAAGCTTTCATTATGGATATCTCATAAATAGACTGTGTCGGGGAGAAAATATAGAATATGCTCTTGAAATCATCGAGAAAATGGTGAAGAAAGGATTGAAGTTTGATCCTGCATCATTGATACCAGTGATTGATTGTTTAGGTGAAAGTGGAAATAAGCATGGGGTTGATGAACTAACAGAGAGGATGCTATCGATGGCTTCAGAAAGTGAGATGGGAAATAAGATTTACGGGCATCACGGGCAGTTAATTAATGGGAAACAAAATAAATATGATGGAAGCAAGTGGCAAGCCATTCTGCAAAGGTATCGTACTGAAATGGATTCAGACTGGTTTTCTGATCTGATGTTAAAAGAAAGTTTATCCGTTATAATTTATACATGCCATGAGATGACACTTTATATTTTGTGTTATCATTAAACTTCACTGTGTAAAAGGATATAATTTTTGTCTTCTCCGATAAATTCCTTCCAGTACACCTCTAGAAGTGCATTAACTATGTTAGTATGTTCTTCAACATTAAACAATCGCAGGCTTACCATAAAGAACCTAAATTATATTAGGCTCAACTGTTCCATAATGGTTAAACACACTGTTGAGACTCACGAGTCCTTTTTTAATTGTTAAACTATCAATTTTCCTCATTATCCCTTTTTCTTTTTGTTTTGTTACTATGTTGATATTCTGTCCACCAGAGATGACGGCAGTGGAATAGCCGTGAAAACTCTGAAGCGTGTGCAGAAAGGCTGGGGTCAAGGAAGTTTATCGTATTTGCAATCCCAGAAAAATGAATTTATTGATTATTGGGATGCCACTGGCTAAAAATTTCTATTATTCAAGGCACCCGCTCAAAGTTTCCTTAAGGTGAGGCAGTTGAATGGTAACGCTGTTTCTCTTTCATAATGGGCGAAGGCCTGACGCGTGATTTATTTTCTCTTCCCTGTAGTTCTGGCAAGCTTCTGATTTTGATACATTTTGGGGTCTCCTTTAGTCTACATTATCAGATAAAACAAGTTCTGAAACAATGGTCACGTGTGGACACCCTGGGCAAGTTTCGCTTTGTTAGCTGGTAACTCTCTCTCTCTCTCGATCTACTATGTTTTTCTCATCTTTCCCCGATCTATCTATGTTATTTAAAATTTATTTGTTAAGAGTGTAAACTTTATGTATAATTTATATATTATTTTTAACACGTGCAATTTATTTGTTACAACTATTACGTGCAATTTCTATAATTTTTTTTTAATGTTGTGTAATTTATTTGTTAAAACTATATGTGTAATTTGTTGAAATTTATTTAGAATGTTTTTTTTTTAGTATATTGATTTGTAGGAAATTTTAAATTTGTTTGGTATTTTACTAAATTAATAAGGAATTTTTTCAATTAAACGTTCCATCAAATGCAGATTTCAACTTCCCATAAAAGCTGAAATTAAAGCTTTTTAGAAATGCTCAAAATTTGAGCTTCTCTAAAACAACTTTGGGTGTTTGATAGATATTATTGAGGAAAGAATGTATTTTAAATAGTGATGTGATGGAAAATATGTGGTTAAAAAATAAGGAAAAATTATTGAAGTGATAGATTTTGAAAGAATGTATTTTAAAAGAACGTGTGTCAAACAGTGGCTTAAAAGCATTTTTGCTATCCAAGAAGTGCTTTTGGACTTCCTTCCAAACACATTCTTAATGCTGGGTATTCCAGTATATCTTGTCTTTGAAATCTTGTTCTGTTATAGCATGCTCCAGATCAGCCTAATATTACAGTTGCAATTTTTGATACTTAAGACTGAGGCCGGTTTCGTTCTCTAAGCTTTGAAACAGTGATGTTGCGCCGAGATATGGCTTCCTCTTTTTGTTTTTCTCTGAAAAACTCGGTCAAGATTTGGAAGCTATCTAATATGTTGTAATGCTTCAGACCAGCCTACAATTGGTCCTGAAACGTTAAAATTTTTGGATATCCTTAGAAGGCAGAGTTTTGTAGCTTTTTGACGCAATGATGGTGAGCTGATGGTTTTTATCTTCATTCACTTCTATTTGGCTATGACAAGCTTTTGATCTTGAATTATTTTTTTCTTTATTTCTCCAGCATTGAGGATTTCTGCCACCTCTTAAGTCGAGCATCTATTTTCTCTTCTATCTGTCCAAATTTTGCTGCTTATGTCAACTTCCTGGTACTTGTTCTTCCTTTATATAATAAGTTGCAAGAGTCTTCGTTTTGTATAAATTCTATCCAAAATCGGTATCTATCTTCTTGATAAAGTGAATGAAAAAGAAAAATTATTGGGTGGCTAAATATGTTGTTTACCTGTGAAGATATAATTGTTTCTGTTCTCACAGTTATCTTTTTATTTTGTCACATTTTTGTAAAAACTTCTCGGTATTGGTATGCAACACCTTTGGCTGCAATCCTAAATTTTATGTTCTGCTCAGAACTTCAGTTTCTTTACATTCTGTCTGTAACTGTACTATAGTACAAATCGTTTAGAACTTTCATGGATGCATAATTGCACCTTATTTATGTTTCAGAGAAAAGAATATGAAAATCGAGCAGAATTTAAACAACTCATCAACTCGGTATGTATATATGTATACAAGGTCTAAACTATATGCTAACAAAATTAAGTTGCAATTACTATGTCAATATGTATAAGTGATAATATTGTTACAGTAGTAGTCTTATACATAATTTTGAGAAAGGAGTTGAGGGATCATCATGAACATAAAATACATCACTGCCATCATCGTCCAGGCGCCTCAGGAAAAGGAATAAAAAAAAAAAGAGGAGCACTAAGTAATAACATCAGAATTTTCAGCTAACCAATCTTTTGCGATGTTTCTGGCTTTGAAGTGAAAGTCTAATTCAATTTTTTTCTTCCCATGGAAGTAGTAGATTATGTCCTTAGAATGGTCCGCCATCACTACCAAATGAACTTCCGAGGCTTGGATGATAAGATTGATTGATAGAAAGTTTAATTGTGTGTCTCCTGGATAATTTGTGTATGTCTATACATTCTTCAAGATCTGCGTTGCATGTTAAAAGCACCCACTCAGATTCGTCGTCCAAATATTTTATGACTACCTTACTGACATCATCTATATTGTAGCGCCTTAAAATTTCCTGCTGTAGATCTTTAAAACCCCAGTTTGGTTGTAGACTGAGCCGGATCTTTTCTTCCCCAAAACTGGCTTTTACTCTAAAATTACACGCATCACTAAAAATCTGGCTCCTACTCTTTGGCAGGGGAGGTGGAGCCTCAATTGAAGCATGCTCACTGATTATCTTTTGGCTTTGGGATGTAATCAGAAGCTTCGTTTCATCTTGGCCCAAGTCGAGCAATTCTGCATCACTCCGTGCTCTCTTTAGCATCCCTCCAGTCTGTTGGGCTAATAAGGCATCTCCACTGTTGGAGACATTGACAGGGAATGATGATTGCTTCACACCTGTAGAACAGCAAAAACTTGGACTGGAGCTATGACTACCAGAGGAAGAAGGTGATTTTGAAGCAGTGTTTCCTGGGCTTAATAGGCTGCCTTCGGGTTGTGCATTCAGCTGTTGTATATGATCGGTCATCTTGGATGTGGATAAGTGGCTGCTTTCCTGTAAATTTGGAGATACAAGTTCTGGGAAGTCGTCGTAGAAAGAACTGAGCTGAATAGAACCATCAGCACCCTGGACTGAATCTATTACAAGTTGAAGTTTCCTCAAAGAGTGACCAACTTTCTTGATCTTTCGAGAGGGCCACCTTGTGATTCCATGCTGTCTGCACATTCTTTTCAAAGTTGTGGGACACACTGTAAGAAGAACAAAATGGTCATTTACAATGAGATGGAGATACCTCTGCAATAAGTCATGTAAGAATCCTGTTAAATTTTGGGCTTACATAGCCTTATAATTTACAAATTCTCATCGAAGGACACAATACTTCTGTTAGACTGCTAATATACCTGTGAATGCAAAGGGCTTACTATCTGAATACTCTACTCAGATAATGCATCTGAAAGCTCAGAATGTAGTGATAAAAGCAAAATTTACCAGCAAAACTAAAGTTCTAACTTATCCATGAAGACACTTATCAAAGAAATGAAAAGTGGAACTTGAATTGTAGGAAAGTAATCATTTTAGAAAGCATTTTTGGTGAAAATATATCTGTGCGAGTCAGGAATTGCGAGAAGCAAATTTCAACTTTATCCCACACTTTGAAAACCCCAAAAATATTTTGACTGAACTCAGAGAATCAGGGTTCAGTAACAATTTGAAGTTTTCTTGGAATTTATCTAGACTAAGTAGACTCTTTGTATTGAACAAGGGAGAAAGTCAACGACTTGTCATATTGAAATATTAATTGATATTGAAATTCATTTTATTTACTTGTTATGGTGTTATCATACCCCCAATATTCTTGGCAGCATCTTTTAGACTCCCAGCAAAGTATTGTCGAAGTACTTGCAAGCTAATAGTCTTCTCAGTCTTGGTCCGCTTCCTTTCACTTGTTCTTTTAGAACCTGAAGACACATGCTCACTAACAAAAGAGAAGTCTCCAGTACCCTCGACAGTTCCTTTGTATACAGAATCTTGCTGGATGTTATTCTCTGAAGATACCGGCACCATGCTGGAGTTATCCCATTGGTTTGTCACCTGGAACTCTTCTGCTGGCTCCTCATTGTAAGATCCCAAAGAAACAGTTTTTGAAAATGAAGCTTCAATGGCTGACTCCTCATCCATAACAACTCGTAAACTCTGGCAAGTTTGTTTTATGACAGAGGACAGTGAGTTGAGCATCTTCATCTGCTCTTCAGAATCTTTGCAATCTGGTGGTAAGAAAAATTCCAAAACAAAATCAGCTGGTCCAATGTATGTACTCCTGAGGCATATTGCAACAGCAGAACACAAGTAGAACATCCTTGCATGATGGGAGTGCAGATATTCTGTCTTGCAGAAAACTGATATGTCCTCAGCAAAACATGGTTGATTTGTCATGAATGCTTTCCCAACAATGCCTTTGCCTTTAAGTAAGTGATGCTCAGAGCATGCCTCATGAAAGCCAACAACTTGTGGATCAGCCACATAGCAAGCAGAGTCGATTGTGGAAATGCAATGACTATAGTTCTTGTCAAAGTGCCGGCACCCGCCTTTACCCTGTTGAATACATGGAGCCCAAGCCTGTGCCAAAGGCAATTTATGTGTGGCGCAGACACATTTCAAGACATCTTTAATCTCTGCCAAGGCAGCTCGGTATGGCTCGTTGCAATCCTGATACAAAATCAGACCTAAACTATTAGGAACTACTGTACAGGTATAGATGATATAATAATCTTAGCCCCTATTTGTCAATCATTATTTCAAAAAATTGTTTGTTACAGTAAAATTCTTCACCACATGTTCACCCAATAAAATATTCTACACACAAACTAATAAAGTTACTTTACTTTTCAATCACACATTCTCCAAAAAATACTATTCATTACTTTATTTTTCTCCCAATAATGGGAGACAAACACACTCTTAGTGTGTAAAGATTTTGACTACCACTGCTTTTAGTGAACTTGGGATTTCAGAACTCTTTAGATCAACAGCCTGCAAGAGAAATTTTAGCTAGAAATAGAGAAATTATGGCCTTCAATTTAGTACTATGTATTACCTTACCTCCACAAACACAAAGAGGAAAAGAAGCACAAGATATATTTTTTCTAGGATCTCATACGAATCTCAGTTGAGAAAATTTAAGAACAAACCTTGTCATGACTTATTGAATGACCTCGTTAATTTATTTATTTAAATTTTTTCTACAGCACATATATATCTGATACATGTACAGTTTTCCTTGCCTGTCCTGATATGGTATTGAACCATCTCATCAAAAATCTTAAACCGGTAAGAAAGGAGCATATTATTTTTTGAACTTCTATATTCAACATAATAGGCAGAAAACAAGCTGCTCAAAGTTTGATCTTATTGTGCCATACATATTAGAGTGACACTACAAATTATGCCCAGGTTTTGTTGAGGACCATGATTGAAGCTTCAATCAAGTTTTATCAGAGTTTTATTCTCTACATGATTTGAACAGAATAAATCTGAAAAACAAGTTACGACAAGAAGAAGAGAAGACCTGCAGAGCTTGGCAGAAGTTTTCAAGTTCAGGGACTTTCTGACTTGTTGTCAGAATCTGGACGACTCCCAAGCAATTGCCACTGCTTCTTTCGAAAACAGGAAGTGCAAGTGATCCACTAACATTGTATTGCTGTGCATGATCAACGCGAGGATATTCCTCTCTTTTGAAAAAGCAAACATCTGGAGTCCATTCTGGCAACTTATTCAAGATGACACGACCGGGCAACCCAATGAGATCCTTAGAATCCTCCTCTGCTGCAAATTGATAATTTCGGGAAATATCTCTGTATTCTGCAAGACTCTTGCTGTTTGAATTCAATGGAAACGGTTGATTGCAAGTAGAGAGGACATGCTTGCCTCCTCTTTTTATGGGCACCCATATCTGAATAAGGATGTCTTTGTCTCTTGTGCAGTCTTTCAGGTACTCAATAGCCTGCACCAATCTCTTCTGCGGTGAGACAGTACGGGATGGATTTCTACTAGGTCCAACCCATAACCTTCTATTCCCTTCGGTGCCTTCAACTAGAAAACCCCCAGATTGGGTTACAGATGTTGAAGGAAAAGTTTCTTGCTGGTTTTGCACTTGACTTGCAGGAAATTCATCCATTTGGGAAAAGTAAAAAGCTGGATTATCAATGAAATTTGGTTTTTCTGTTTCTTTTAAGAAACTCTTCTGTTGTGGGATCGAGTTCAAATTGCCTATTTTAGTCTCTGAAGTGGAAAAGTTGTATGGAGGAGAAGTTAAATTGGGTGAAGTAGGCTACCAAAAGTTGGATCCATAAGTAGTCTCTAACCAGAAGCCATCGTGTAAAAGTTCATCCATGAGATTGAAATCAATAGAGTTATCAGATGCACCATCTTCCATAATGAATAATAAGAATAGCTGTCAAACCTCCATTCCATAAAGCCTAGAACAAATGCAGACGACAAAATCAAGATCCAAAACACAGCAGCAGCATAAATATGAAAAACAAAAAGAGGAACTTCCAGGAAGGATTCCTTTCCGTTGTCTTCCTAAACCGAATCAGCCCTGGAGGCAGTAGAAACATCGTCTATTAAAAATTCTTTGCAACTGCAATCACAAATGCATTTCAGAGGCCAGAAACCAAATACACAGAACAATAGCAGCCAATATTATTTTAATTCACACACGTATATATGTATATATAAAGAAGCAATGGGTTGATACAGGATAAGATCTGCAGGAAAACCCAGGAAGTGTTTCGGGATTCTGGGTGGTAAATCCAACACAAATTCAATCAAAAAGCTACTACATTTATCCAGTATTGTTTCAACAACAGCAGAAGAAAGAAAAAAGGTTAGAAAAGATGAAATTATAGACGACAATAGAGGTTAAAAAAAAAAAAAGCAAAGCCACTCACTTTGAGTATATTCTTTCTGAATCCTTATAAACAGTAGAGTGAGAGATTGGCTGTTGTTTTCAGGTATTTTGTGCAAATAATGGGTGAGGAATGAGAGAAGTGAGGAAAGTTGAGGAAGCTCTTCTTATTAAGCAAATGCTGCCGCTCCATCATGTTGGGACCCACGAAAAGGACACGCGTAGTAATACTGTGAGAGAATCAAAAACGATAATAGATGTAGTTGACACGGAACAGCAGGTCAAATTTGTTGGAAAACAATGTTTGCGCAGAGTGGAACAGAGAAGAAATAAGGAACAAATGGTTAATAACTTGTAAAGAAGAATTAAAGGCTTAAATATGTAATCGTTGTCCTCAAATACTATTTATCTCCTATCAGATTGAATTTTGGTGCTTAAAGGGATCTTAACAAATGGTTTGTAGGATTTATCAATTTTTGAAAATGATTACACTTAAGCAATTAGTGTAATCATCCTTTGCATTTTTTGTGCTCGGAGAGCCTACGATCTTGTGCCCCTTATGTGTGAGTTCTAACCTCTAAATGTGTAGGCAACATATACTCTTAGAGAAGTGGAGATGTGATATGTTGACTCGCTAGGTCCTAATTAGATTTGGAGATCAACATATACGAATTTGGGGTTATTGGCCTCAAGATTCCCACACAATTCTCTCTTATTCAACTTGACTCTTTAACTCTAGTTAAACTTCTTAGGTTAGTTTCTCTCTATTTCTTCTTCTTTTTCATGTTAGTTTCTCACAAAAGAAATGGAGACCAAGGAAAATTTAGTCGGGGAAGTCATTTAGTGTTACTCACATTGTAATGTAGCATAGTGGAAGCATTAAAATAATTGACGATCACTCTATAAAGTTCTACTGATTCCAAACGAATATCGGAACACGATCACCTTCTACTTTGTGTTGATTTCTAAAAATATCATAAATCTAGGCATCAAACTCTTATTCGTGCACGAATAAGAGAATTGAAATCGATAATTTTTTAAATACTAAATACGAGAATTTGAAAAACTGGAGAAATCAAGTCGTATTTAAAGTAATAAATAAAATATCGATAATAATTAAACTCCTAAATAACAATTAACTCTAGATAACGATAAAATTAAAGATAACGATTACTTTTAAATGGAATTAAAATCCTAATCTAATTAAAATTATGAAAATTAACGCTCTTCATACTTATGAAAGACTAAACTAATTATAAATTAAAATATAGTACAAAGATTAAATTAAATTAAAATCATCAATATTCAATTTTCAGCATTCTCCTCCGATTAACGAAAATTCGTCCTCAAATCTTGTACCATGTTATCATCCAAAGTCTTGTAATAATGGTAATTTAGTTGGTAACTTTGCAGGGCACACAAAAGAAAACTATTTGAATAAGATCCACAAACTCTCGTGTGACACTTAAAACCAACCATGATTTATTTAGACCACCTATAAAAGATATTGACATCAAGCTCTTCATAAAAGATAGTGAAACTTCGTAACTTTTGCCACATAGATTCATACATTCTTCAATTTCTTCATTGAAGATATAGAATCCATCATAACTATCATTACCCATATCAACACATCAGTCAATTTTCTTGTTAAAGATTGAAGGACTTTCGTAACTGAAATATAAAAATTATTCAAAATTTTGTGTCCAAAAATGGCAGACCATCATAGTCCTCATCCAAATCTATATCTATTGACTTCTTTTGATCGAAAGGAATGAAAGTGTTATCATCATACATCATAAATTTAATAATTGAATTTTACAAACGCTATCAGGAACGAATTCGACTCTGATAACAATTGATGTAGTATAGAGGAAGCAGCAACAACAACAACAATAACAACAATAATGAACCGATACCAATTGATGTAGCGCGAAAGGAAGTGATAATAATAAATATGATCTAAAATGTCGAAATTTCATTGATTCCAAATGAATATCGGAATACAATCACCTTCTTGTTTTGGTTGATTCTTAAGAATACCAAAAATCAAAGCATAAAAACTATTTGACTCGCACACGAGTGTAGAGAATTAGGCTCATTGATTTCTAATTATCAAATAAGCGAATTTAAGAAATTGGAGAAAATCTCAACTGTTAATATTTCAATTCAAAATCAATTCAATTAATTGTCGTAAGGCTTGCAACTAGAATTTAAGAATTTAAGGCTTTCAAAATCAACTCAATTAATTGGCATACGAGAATTTAAGAAATTGGAGAAAATCTCAACCGTTAATATTTCAATTCAAAATCAATTCAATCAATTCAAAATCTCAATCATAACTAAACTCCTAAATAACGACTAAATCTAACTAAAGATAAAATTAAAGATAATGACTACTTTTAAAATGGAATTAAAAACTTAATATAATTAAAATAATTAAAATTATGAAAATTAAAGTCATGATACTAATTAAAGACTAAACTAATTATAATTTAATATAAAATACAAAGATAAAATTAAATTACGATAATTCATATTCAATCTTCATCACATTGTCACTCGGTGAAATCAACATCCAATTCTACGTAACATACATTAAATATCAAGTTGATTTCACTCCCGTGCCATTCTTAGATAAAATATGTACAAGAATCATTCCACGAGATCAAATTTCATAGTGGGTGGTCGACTAAAGGTTAGGGCTAAAAATTAAAATAGAGATGAATTAGGGAAATTTTTATAAAGATCAAGATTTTGGCTCCTGAATTGTGACCATTTGTATAATGTTAAATAAACTAAAGTAACCATTTGCCAAGGGGATTAAGATCTCTTGACCCTTTGTTCTCTTAACACATTGGTACATTACACATTGACGTCTTTTCATTTGCTTTAAAAAAAAAAGAAAAACGGTTTCTTCACCCTTTTTTTAGTTGATAAAAAAGAAAAGGGATGTGGGGTAGTTTGTTGATGGGGGAGTTTGAATCCTGCTGGTCCCAGATAAACAAATCAAATGATTGTTCGAGTTTATTTTGTGAAAGACCGTAAAGAAACCAGTTTAAAAACAACAAGAATACAAGATTTTTAGGCCAAAGGCCCCGGAGGTTCGGCGACCACTTCTAACGCCTAATCACTCATTCAACATCCCTAAGGATATTGCTTGAATCCACTATAAAGCCCCAAAAGAGGTAAGAACAAGTTCAATACAAATCTACAGTAAGGGATTCAAATGAATCCTTGATCTCGAATACACCTCTCATTTCAGCAATCATTCACACTGAACATGAATTGATTTACAAAACTCTCTAAACTACAATCTCACAAAGAAATCGCACAAAGATCATCCAGTCGACGACTCAAAAATACAGAAAGAATTTCACTAAGATGGAGAAAGATGAATAGTCGTATTCGTCCAACCCTATAAGCACAGTTGCTTCTTTTTATATGAGATAAAGCAATATCACACATCCAACAGTATGAAATATTTCAAGTGTCAAACATTCCATAAATGCGTATTTATATATATCAAACAGGTTTTCATCCAATTTCCAGAATCATTCATTTATTGGGTCAAGACATAGTTGGACTGGGTAAGCGGGCTCATCTCATTTGGGCCATAAAAATGTAGTAACCTATCTCCATAATCTCCACATTTGCTGCATTTTTTGTGACTTTATGTAATGGATTCAAAATTTATCTCAGATCACTTGCTCTTATTAACCTGTTACAAAACAAAAACTAGTCAGTTTCAAGATTCAATAATTTTAGATAATCCTGAAATTTATTCAAAGGTATTACCTTTGTGCCTGCATCAATTGAATTAACCTTAGTAGGTATTTTAACAAGTTTCATATCACATTTTTTAGTTATATCCTTAATGAAATTAAACTTAACATCTATGTGTTTAGTTCTATTATGAAACATAGAATTTTTACTAAGAAAATAGCACTTTGATTATCTGAACAAAGCTCCACCTTATTTTCTACGAATACTAATTCATTTATTAATCCTTTCAACTAAATACCTTCTTTTACAGCTTCTGTAGCAGCAATATGAGCTTCGGTAGAAGATAGATCAACTAATTTTTGAAGCTGAGGTTTCCAACTAATGCATGTTTTTATCACATAAAAATATGTAGAAGTAGATTTTATGTTATTAGAATTTCTAGCAAATCAACATATCATTTCAAATGAAGACAATTTTTATAAATTTTAAACATACGCCCTAATTTATGTGTACCCTTTAGATATTTGACTAAATGTTTCATAGCTTCCCAATGAAGCTCGCCTAGATTATTCATAAATCTGCTCAGAACACTTACAGCAAAAATAATATCAGGTCTAGAGCATACCATAGCATACATAACAGAACATACTGCATTAGCATCAGGCACATTAGCCATTTTATTAAACTCATCTTCAGTTTTTGGTGAATGATCAGTAGATAACTTCACATGGACAGATAAAGGCAAACTAACAAGTTCATATTCATGAAGTGAAAATCTTTTAATAATCCTTTCAATGTAAGTTTCTCGTGTTAAAAATAATTTTCCATATGTTCTATCTCTTTTTATTTACATTCCTAGTATCCTTCTAGCAGACTCTAAATCCTTCATTTCAAATTCAGATTTAAGTTTTTCTTTCAGAACATTAACAGCAACTTTATCATGACTAGCTAAAAGTATATCATCAACATATAGAATCAAATAGAAAAATTCAAAATTTTCAGCACATTTAACGTAGAAACAAAGATCATAATATGATTTTTAAAACTAAGACTTTGTATAAAAGAGTCAAACATCCTATACAATTGCCTAGGAGCCTGTTTCAAACCATACAAAGATTTCTTCAAAAGGCACACTAAGTTTTTTCTCTTGCTTTCAAAACCTTTTGGTTAGGTCAAGTATATAGTCTCATCTAGAGTACCATAAAGAAAGGCTGCTTTTACATCAAGTTGTTTTAATTCTAAATCATTTTTTTCTACTAAAGTAAACAAGACTCTGATAGAAGTGTATTTCACAATAGGTAAAAATATGTCAGTCTAGTCTATTCCTCCTCTTTGTGTAAAACCCTTAGCTATTAATCTTGCCTTATATGTTTTATCACTAGATTTCATATCACCTTCGTTAATTTTGTAAACCCATTTACAGTCAACCAATTTGCAATCATTAGGTTTTTCTACAAGATTCCAAGTCTGGTTCTTATATAAAGAATCCATTTTCTCTTGCATTGCAACAAACCATCTAGCAGAATCTTTACAAAATACTGCGTCTTCATAAGAGGTTGGTTCAAAATTTAAAGTCTCAGGTTCATATTGTTCAAACACATTATTAGCATACAAAAACCTAGAGAGAGGTCTTATTTGTCTTCTCTCTCTATCCCTAGCAAGTTGGTAATCTTGCAAATTAGAACCAATATAAAAAAACTTGATCGTCTCTCAAGTTCTGACTAGTTATAGTTTGTGATTCTTCTTGAGGTTTCTCCACCTCAATCTGAACTTGATTTTCTTCATTCTGAACATCAATTGACACAAAGTCCTTTTCATCCAGTTCCTCTCTATTATCATCACTAAGACAAGGAAAGTGTTCTTCATTAAAAATCACTGACCTACTTGTTATAACTCTGAATCCTCCAATTTCTTTTATCCATAACATATAGCCTTTAACCCCATAACCAAGAAAGACACATTTCAAAGATCTAGGCTCAAGTTTAAACCCAGTTTGGTGGGCATAAGCTGCACAACCAAAGGTTCTAAGGTAAGAGTAGTTAGGCATAGTTCCAGTCCATATCTTCTCCGGTATCTGATAATCTATGGAACTTGAAGAACTTCTATTTATAAGATAACAAGCAGTGTTAACAGCTTCTCCTCAAAATATCTTTGGTAAACCAGAGCTTATCAACATACATCTGGTTCTTTCAAGGATAGTTCTATTTATCCTTTCAACAATTCCATTTTGTTGGGGAGTATAGACTACAGTTCTGTGCCTCTATATCGCATGGTTATTACAGAATTGATCAAATTCAACATTACAGAATTCAAGGCCATCATATGTTCTTAATGTCTTTATCTTCTTATCAGTTTGATTTTCAATTAATATCTTCTAGGTTTTGAAGGTTATAAAAGTATCAAATTTATTCTTCAATAAAACGATCCAAGTTTTCCTAAAGAAATCATCTATAATAAGAAGATGATATCTATAGTCAAAGGTCGTAGATATAGGTGCAGGGCCCCATAGATCACTATGTATATAATCAAGTGTATTTAGTGATTTATGAACCACTGTCTTAAATGGTAACCAGTTTTATTTCCCAAGGATACAATGTTCACAAAATGTCAACTTATGAACATTGTCCTTCCCAAATACTTCTTCTTTTGAAAGAAGTTTTAGGCCTTTTTCACCAAGATGACCTAGTATCTTGTGCCATAATTCTGATTTGTCAGATTGAGACACTAAGCTCACAGTATTATTAGGGAAGACACATTCAGCATTTATCACATAGATACCATTATATTTGGTGCACTAACAATGAGATTCTAATCTTTGATTATATTTGTAAAGCCATTTCTAATTTCAATTTGACAATTTTCATCATCTAGAACACCTAAGGAAATAAGGTTTATTTTCAAGGCAGTAACACATCTAGTTTGTTTAAGAAGTATTAACTGATTATTTTCAAGTTTTAAAACAATATTCTCAATGCCTTTAACTTCACAAGGTTCATTATTTCCTAGCTTTACAAAACCTTCACTTAGGTTAGAAAAATCAGAGAACCATTTGAGATTGGGGCTCATATAAAAAGAACATCTGAAATCAAGAAACCAATCTTGATTTGTTCTTTCATGAGAGGACACATAAACTATACCACTATTAGCTCTTGCTTCTTTATAAGAAGCAGCAATAGCCCAAGAGTTATTGCCTTGGTTGGACTCATTGCTTTGATCATTAGCCCTTTTAAAATAGTTTTCTATAAGGTGACCTATTTTTCCACAATAATAGCATTTTCTAATCTTATCATTAGCTTTATAAGTTTTCTTGTCCTTTCCTTTGTTATTTTTTCATTTATTCTTAGCAAAACTCTTGTTTTTATTATGACAGGCCTGACTGAAATTGCTAAGACCTTTAGATTAAGGTTTAGGATTGGATTGAGATTTCTTAATATGTAGAACTTCTCTATGCTTTGATTTTAATTCCAGTTCTCTATTCTTTAGAGAAGTGTGAATTATATCAACGGTCTGGTCATCCCTACCATATTCTAAGGCATTCTTAATATCCTTATATCTATCACCTAAAGCATTAAGTAGACCAACTACTTTCTGATCACTTGAGATTTTCTACCACAGTTTATAAGATCTTAAGTGATTTTATTAAACTTGTCCATATTCTCCTCTAAGTCAGCATTAAGATCAAACTTATGACTAAAAAGGTGTTTCCACAGAAAACATTTGTTTGGTATAGTCTTAGTCAGATACAATTTTTCTTAGGCAACCCATAACTCAGCAACAATTTTAGTATTTCCTACCTTTCTGATTACAGAGTCGAATAGATGAAGAAACAATGTGCTCCAAGCTAATTCATCTTGTTCAATTTTCCTTTCAAGTGGAGTTTTTTCTGACCAAGATTTATCTATAGCTTTAGCACATTTTAGTTGCAATATAAGTATTCTCATTTTCTGGCACCAGAGATTAAAGTCTCCCTTGCCATCCCATATCTGAACATCAATCTTAGTGGTCATAGTGTGCAATAGTATAGTAAGAATACTCAAGAATTTAGAAGACAGGAAATGAAAAATAACAGACAAATCAAATAGATATATTCCCCCATTGCAACCTCTATCACTGCAATAGAGTTAGTAACCAAGCTGCTCACTACTTGGCATGGCATGCATGGTCCCTTCAAGATATGGTACTTTGGTGGCATAGTGTCCCTTTCGTCATTGAAAATATTATTTTCATTGATAAACACTATTGTAACCTTTCTCCAGGTTAATTGCCTTCATGAATAAATTAATTTCCCAAAAAAAAAGATAGATATATCCAAGAACTTATGACAAAGAAAGGACAAAAAAATCATGCAACTAATGTATGCACTCAAATGTGTTTATACTCAATAAACAATATGTATTCAGAAAAATGCAGATTACTATTAATATGCATACAAAGATTCGTACCGTACAAATTGAAGCAGACTAAAACAACACACAATTCAAAAAACAAAATATTACAGTTTATACAAAGGTGAATTTAATCCAAAAAATTCAATCAATAACAGTAGTCACACGAACAAAAATATTTCACAAGAAGAAACAATAAGCGATATATCGCTTATGAAGTTCCTTAGACCAAACCCTAATTCTTTCAAATTCTAGGGATCCCTCGACAAAAGTAAATATAGGGGGGTTTTCAGGAATCTAAATAGGACAGTAGCTATTTTGAAAGAATGAAGAGGATAGTAGATACTTGTAACGGGGAACTGTAAGATCGTAGATATACCCACAAAATACCAGGGACCAGCTTCAAAGTTGGATTGAATGATTTCTTGACAAAAAACAATTATAGATCTATGCAGATCTAAAAGCCCCATTTTTATTTTAAAAGAAAATATCCAAGAGTCAAAAAATCAAATCGTTTTGAAAAAGAAAAAAAATTATCAAGCTCTAATATCATTGTTGGTCCTAGATAAACAGATCGAATGATTGTTCGAGTTTATTATGTGAAAGATCGTAAAGAAACAACTTTAAAAACAACAAAAACACAAGATTTTTCGACTAAAGGTCTCGGAGGTTCAGCGACCACTTCTAACGTCTAATCCCGTATTGAGAATCTCTAAGGGTATTGCTCGAATCCACTATGAAGCCCCAAAAAGGGGGCAAGAACAAGTTCGGTACAAATCTACGGTAAGGGATTCAAACGAACCCTTTATCTCGAATACATCTCTTCTTTCAACAATCACTCACACGGAACATGAATTGTTTTACAAAACTCGCCAAACAACAATCTCACAAATAAATCGTACAAAGATCATCCAATTGATGACCCAAAAATATAGAGAGAATTTCATTAAGACGGAGAAAGATGAACTGTTGTATTCGTCCAACCCTATAAGCACAGTTGCTTCCTTTTATATGAGATAAAGCAATATCATACATCCAATGGTATGAAATATTCCAAGTGTCAAGAATCCGATGAAAGCGTGTTTATATATATCAAGTACGTTTTCATCCAATTTCCAGAATCATCCATTTATTGGGTCAAGACATAGTTGGACTGTGTATGTGGGCTTATCTCATTTGGGCCATAAAAATGTAGCAACCCATCTCCACAAATCCCATTTGTTGGGACAAAATATGTTGATGTGAAATGATAATGATATTTTGTGTTGGATGCATATATGCATAGTAATGTTGTATGCGGCAACCTGTGCACTTGTCTTCTTTAATCCCCTGAGGTCGGAGTCGGATTTTCCAAACAAATCTAACCTTTTTAATCTTGACCCTTCTCTCCCTTCCTCCCTCCCTCCCTCAATTAAATTCTCATAAAACAAACTAATGTTAATTACATCCATAAGTCAAAGATTCAGAAAATCTGCATCCCATTGCCATCAACTAAGCTAAAAATTATCCATCTCGCTATTATTTTATTTCTTTTGCAAGTATCCAAATGCTTTTTCAAGTTTAAACACGTGAAATCATACATAATTTTATTTTAAAATATCAAAACAAGGAGTATCTCATCCCATCCCATCTCATACCATACCATCTCAATCCTTTATTGTTTAGTTATTATTTTCATATCGTGAGATTTTATTTTAAGTCGACGTTTGAGTCTCATTATTTTAATATAATTTTGCACATAAACTTATAATTTTTCTTACTTTTAAATTAGATATCCAACATTAAAAAAATTATAAAATTTATTCTAAAAAAGGAGGACCGGACATGAGTTAAATCAACTTTTTCATTTTCCAAGTCGGGTTAACAAAAATAATATAGATAATAAATAAAGGCCATGTTGTAAGTAATAATAATAATAAACGATAATGGTACGGCTCTCTGAATTGTGGAGGGTCATTCCATTCACTTTAGTTTTGAGTTGCCGCATCCCCTCAATGGCGTTTGTTGCCCCCATAAAAGCCACTTAATTATACTAATAGTGCTATTCCACTATTTGGAGAAATAAATTAATATAAAATGTGGATTTTTAAAGGACTCTTTATCTTTGAAAAACATTTTAATCATAATAGAGTATAACTTTAAGTTTAAAGAACATAATATTTTATATACCCCCACAAACTATTATTTTTATCTATATTTTACTTTCTAAACATTCATTTATTGTTTTGTCCTCACTTTCAATATATACATATTTTAAAGAACCTCTTAAAAATACTTTTAAGTTACTAATAAGCAAGCCCACCCCACCCCACTTGTTGCTTATGGGGAAGCACTTAATCTTAATTAATTGCAAATTTAATCACTCTCTCCGTCACATAAAGATATACTTGTTTTTCATTTTTGTTTGTTCCAAATTATAGGTTATTTTCCTTGTTGAGAGTATAATTAATTTATTAATTTTTAATATACACCTATTTAATGTATCTTATTATTAACAAACATGAACTACTCATATTTACATTATTATTTAATATAAGGGTATATTAGGAAAAATGTAAGAAAAAAATTATATTTTTAACTATATTAATCATATTTTTTATGAAATGGAAGCAAACATATCTTAATGAGACAAATGAAATATATTTTATTATTTATATCAATATTATTTGTCTTCGAATCTCATCGTCATCATCATATATTCAAACATAATCGAGTTCAAAGAGATAATTAAATTAATTTTGTATTAAATAACTTTTATGTCAACTTCGACCAAATATTCGAACTTGATCCGATAGTCAAATTATGAATATAAATAAACTAACTTGTTCTACTCGTCGAGTAGATCGTCATGGTATATTTGGAATCTCAAAATCAATTCCGGATGAATATGAAATTGTGGTCCAAAATTGAATAGAAAAGAGGATACACGAGCTAAAATATAACTATCTCTATTGCTCGCCTATCGCTCGCTTGTCGCTCGAGCGAGAGGCTGCTACAGGCTAGCGACAGTATATATTGCGACCTTTGACAAAAGTTGCTGAATTTGTGGCACGACATTTCACTCACAACCTTTCATCTTTTATATAAATGACCTTTTGGACGTCCATTATGCATCCAATATCATACTTGCATTGAGCATTTCATAAATCTCTTGCAAAATCATTTTCAAAACCATTCAAAAGCCATTTTCTTCTTGTAGAGAGAAACTTCGTCGGAAGTTCGCTATAACTTGTGGTTTGAAGTACTTCTACAACAAGTTGAATCTGTTGTATCTTGTGAGACAAGTGTCGTGAACCGTGAGCACCATTGCAGAGCAATTTTATCTTAAGGAAAGAGTGAAATTCACTCTCCTCGAATTATTCTTTCTTTCTTCCCTTCTTGTTTTTTTCTTTTTTCTTTTTTTTATGTTTGCATTTGTAGTTTACATATTATATTTCCAACCCACATTTATAGTGTTTAATCACACTTTTACAGTTTAAACTTTATTCTTGTCGGTTCTATAATTTAACAACTCTTTCACCACATATACATAAAGCCCGCTTCAACAATCTTAAGACAAAATTTACTGTTTGTGATTTTTTGTGGAACAAGATCCGTGACTTTAATCTTTGGAATAGGCATAACGTGATATTCCCTTCTTTGTTGCTGCATTAAACTTCTGTTTGTGTAATAGAAATTACTTTCTGTTTCAAGTTAAAATGGTTCAAATAATGTTGTTCCGCGAATGGATATACCACTTCAAAAAACTGTAATCCCACATGGGGAAAAATCAGAAAAGTTTGGAGGCGTGGATTTTAAGATATTGCAACAAAAGATATTGTTCTATCTTACTATTCTAAATTTGGCAAAATTTCTAAAGGATATTGCACCAACGGTACAAGAAGGAGACAATAATCGTAAATAGATTACTGCTTTGGATGCATGGAAGCATTCGGACTTTCTACACAAAAATTATATTCTAAACGGATTGGACAACACACTATATGATGCATATAGTTCGAAGAACTCGACCAAGGAACTATAAGATTCATTGGAGAATAAATACAAGACTGAGGATACCGGAACTAAGAAGTTCATTGTTGGAAAATTTTTGGATTATAAGATAGTGGATTCCAAAAAGGTGATCAGTCAAGTGCAAGAATTTCAAGTTCTATTACATGACATCCATGCCGAGAAGATGGAATTGGGCGAATATTCCAAGTCGCTGCCATCATCGAGAAAGTCCCTCCTATGTGAAGATACTTCAAAAACTATATCAAGCATAAACGCAAGGAAATGAACTTGGAAGAATTGATTGTCCGTTTGAGGGTCGAAGAAGACAATAGGAAAATTGAGAGAATGTTTATTGTCCAACTTGGAGCAAATTTTGTTGAAACCAACTCGAAGGTTATCTACAAGAACTAAAAGATCTCAAGTGAGGCACTGCGGAGAGACACTCCAAGAAGGTCAAAAAGTTCAAAGGGAACTGCTACAATTGTGGAAAGACCGAACATCGTTTAGGTGAATATCGAAAATCGAAGAAGAATGCACAAACTAACATGGTTGAAAGAGACACCATTTTCTGAAGGGATGCAAGAGATGAATATATCTACAGTTGTTTCTGAGTGCAACAACATTGAAAACTCAAAGGAATGGTGGATTGACACTGGTACTACTTATCATGTATGTGTAGACAAGGCGATGTTCTCCAACTATCAAGATTGGATGGAGAACAGCTCTTCATGGGAAACTCTACAAGTTTCAAAGTTGAAGGACAATGGAAGTCACTTTAAATATGACATCCGAAAAAGAAATCATCCTCAACAATGTCCTACATGTGCCAAACATATGAAAGAACCTTGTGTCCGGGTCTCTACTTAGTAAAATTTGTTTTAAACTTTTATTTGTATCTGATAAATTTGTGCTCACTAAGAATGAGATGCATGTAGAAAAGGGATACATGTGTAATGAAATTTTCAAAATGAACGTTCTTACTATTGTACTCTACTTAGTAAAAATGGTTTTAAACTTGTATTTGTATCTGATAAATTTGTACTCACTAAGAATGAGATGTATGTAGGAAAGGGATACATGTGTGATGGAATGTTCATAATGAACGTTCTTACTATTGTACCAAGGCAAAGTATTATGAATAAAAATTCAAATTCTATTTATATGCTTAAATTGTCTTGTTTGTGGCATAGTCTACTAGGACATGTAAATTACAAATCTTTGCACAAATTTATGAATTAAATTTTAAGTCGGCGCTCAAGATTGATCCTAGTCATAATTATAAAGTTTGTGTTGAAGCAAAGTTGACTAAAATTCCGTTCCACTCGGTACAAAGGAACACTAAACCTCTAGAGTTAATACATAGCGATATTTGTGATATGAAATCTGTTCAAACTAAAGGTGGTAAAAAATATTTTGTTACTTTCATTAATGATTGTACAAGGTACTGTTATGTCTTTCTTTTAAGAAGTAAAGACGAGACGTTGGATGTCTTTAAGCATTATAAGGAGGAAGTTGAAACTCAACTTGGTAAACGAATAAAGAATATTCGTAGTAAAAGAGGAGGGGAATACAAAGCACTGTTTGAAGAATTCTTATCCAAATATGGAATTATTCGTTAAACAACGGAACCATACTATACTCAATCAAATGGTGTTGCTGAACACAAAAATTGAACTTTTAAGGAAATCATGAACGCCATATTGTTGAGTTCGGGGTTACCTCAGAACTTGTGGGGGAAGTTATTTTAACGGCAGATGGTATTCTTAATAAGATACCCCTCAAGAAAATGGACGAAACTCCATATGAACTATGGGAATGTCATCCTCATTCCTACAAATACCTGAAAGTGTGGGGTGTTTGGCTAAGGTTGAAATCCTTAAGCCTGAGCAAGTGAAGATTGGTCCCAAAATGATTGATTGCATATTTATTGGATACGTCAATAATAGTAGTGCATATCGATTCTTTGTACATAAATTTGAATTTCAAGATGTACATGAGGGAACCATAATTGAATCAAAAAATGTATCATGCTTTGAGATTGTGTTTCCTTGTAAGGAAAAGGAAAGTGCAAGTTTAAATAAGAGAACATATGATACTACAAGTGGTAATTCAAATGAGAAAAAACCAAAGCGGAATAAAAGGACTAGAAAATCTACAACATTTTGCCCAGATTTTCTAACCTATATAGCATAAAATGACCCAAAGACTTTCAATGAAATAATGTCCAAACCGGAAGTATCACATTGGAAAGAAACTACCAATAGCGAGATAGATTCCATAATACAAAATCAGACTTGGGAGTTAGTTGATTTACTTCCTGGAAATAAGCCTTTAAGGTGTAAATGGATTTTTAAGAAGAAACTTTAATCGGATGGATCCATTGACAAATATAAAGTTATGTTGGTTTCCAAAGAATATAAACAAGAGGAGGGACTTGATTTCTTTAATACCCACTCACCTGTAACTGGAATCACTTTCGATACGGTTGTTAATTGCGATTGCAGTAATACAGAACCTTGAGATTCATCAAATGGATGTAAAAACAGCATTCCTAAAGCGTAAGTTAGAATGGGAGATATATATAGAACAACCCCGAAGGGTTCGTCTCTTCTAATCACAAACACAAGGTTTGTGAACTCGTTAAGTCCTTATATGGATTGAAATAAACTCATAAACAATAGCACTAAAAGTTTGACAAAACGATATTGTCTAATGGATTTAAGATAAACGAGTGTGACAAGTGTGTATATATAAAGCATACAACAAATACATATGTGATTGTGTATCTATATGTAAACGACATGTTGATAATGAGAAATAGTCACGAAGTGTTACTAAAAATCAAGAAAATGCTAACGAAACAATTTGATATGAAATATATGGGTGTGGCTAATGTGATACTAGGGATTAAGATCTCTAGAACACCGGAAGAAATCGTACTTTCCCAATCTCATTACATTGAGAGTATACTAAAGAAGAATAATGTACTTGAGGAAAGTCTTGCGAAAATCCCTATTGACACAAGTAATCCAAACAATGATCATTGGAAAGATTTAACAAGGGGTCTTAGGTACTTGAAGTATACCTTCACATATGGATTACATATCAAAAAATATCATGCGGTATTAGAAGGATATTGAGATGTGAATTGGATATCCGATATGAAAAATTAATTTAGTAGATTCACAAGTAATCCAAATCATGATCAATGGAAGGCTTTAACAAGGGTTCCTAGGTACTTGAAGTATACCTTAACCTATAGATTACACTTCTCAAAATATCCTGTGGTATTTGAAGATATTGTGATGCAAATTGGATATCTGATATGAAGGATTCCAAGTCTATAGGTAGTTATGTATTTACCATTAGTAGAGTTGCTATATCATGGAAAACGACAAAGCAAATGTATATAGCTCGATTAACAATGAAATCTGAGTTCATTACTTTGGATAAAGCTGGAGAAGAAGCAGAATGGCTTAGTAACTTTTTGGAAGATATTCCATGTTGGCCCAATCCAGTACCTGCAATAAGTATACATTGTGATAGTCAATCAGTTATTAGAAGGTAAGTCTAGACATATCCGTCGCAGACATAATATCATTAAACAACTAATCTCTAATGACATCACCTCCATAGATTATGTAAAATCAAAGGAGAACATTGCGGATCCACTTACGAAGAATTTGCCTAGAGATTAAATATGTTGCCTATCGATAGAAATGTGATTAAAGCCTACTACATAAGAATCTTTATAATGGTAACCCTAACTTATTGACTGGAGATCCCAAGATCTTGGTTCAAAATGACAACTAAGTTGTGAGGATTCAATGAAGCACTTAGGAAATTATTTCCTAACGTATTCCTATGATATTAAAGTGCTTTCCACAAAATGTCGAAGTTAATATACTCTTTTAATGATTCTTATGTCTTGATTAAGTCAAGTAGAGTACGGTAGAATATTCTTAATAGAAGGCCACCTATGTAAGTGTGAGGTGGGGCCGCCTCAATGGAAAATTGTTCAAAGGTTGAAATTTTCTAAACACTTATCAAACCCAAGAGTGGTTTATGACCAAAATGAACCAAGTCATGAGAACCATGAACGGTTTAGAAAATACATCTATGTGAGTATTATTATCTTGGTTTACACCAACTATTGAATGGTTCAAGATGCACCAATTAGCCAAGTAAATCCGATAGAATTTCACTAAGGAATATTCAAGGTCAGAAGATATCTTACCTAATGCAGTATTTTTCTGATCTCTCTCTCTCCAATGCATCATATTTCTGCATAGCATGAGTATATTCGAATTTTCATTCATGTGGCGGATTGTTGGAATTTGGTTTAGAGAATGAAATTATGTATGTAATAGTGAGTTTTGTGTCAACTTCGACCAAATATTCGGACTTGATTCAATAGTCAAATTATGAATATAAATAGACAAACTTGTTATACTCATCGAGTAGATTGTCGTAGTATATTTGGAATGTCAAAATCAATTTCGCATGAATGAGAAATTGCAGTTCAAAACTGGATTGAAAAAATGATACACGAGCTGGAATATGACTATCTCTATTGCTCGTCTATCGCTCACTTGTCGCTCGAACGAGAGGCCAGCTACAGTAAATGTTACGACCTTTGGCAAAAGTTGATGAGTTTGGGGCACGACATTTCACTCACAACATTTCCTCTTCCATATAAAGGACCTTTTGAACGTCCATTATGCATTAAATATCATACTTATATTGAGCATTTCATAAATCTCTTGCAAAATCATTTCCAAAACCATTCAAAAGCAATTTTCTTCTTGTAGAGAGAAATTCCGTCAAAAGTTCGTTGTAACTTGTGGTTTGAAGTTCTTCTACCACAAGTTGAATCTGTTGTATCTTGGAAGACAATTGCCGTGAACCGTGAGTACCGTTGTGGAGCAATTTTGCCTTAAGGAAATAGTGGAATTCAATTTCCTCAGATTATTCTTTTCTTCTTCTTCCCTTCTTGGTTTTTTTTTTTTTTTTTTTTT
>CAIGRN010041590.1:0-15389 GCA_903798345.1 Fraxinus anomala
GTGAATGTGTGATGAAAAATAAGTATGTAGAAAAAAAAAAATTTAAATAATGATCGTATTATTTACTGATGGGTACTTATTATCATGAAAATTTTTAGCCATTTGATGTTTTCATTGTCATTGGCAAAAATAAGTTAAAAATAAAAAAATTCCCACCCCAACATGCAAAGGGGGGGGGGGGGGAAATGTGTGGGTAGGTGGAATGAGGGACGTTGGTTTATAAGGTGAGAAGAAGGCGCGCAGATGGATTTTGTTAGGTAACGGATCCATTGGCGGCTGTGTACACTGTTTAATATTAAAATTGGAGAGATGCTATGGACAGGTTTTAAACATATCACAGCATTGATTTGAATTGTATTGGGACCGGATTCTTCTGGATTTTGAAGGACCCCCCTCAAAATAAAATATTAACCAAAAATTAAATAAATATAATTTTGGTATTACATGATAATATATTAACATAAATTGTTCTATTTTTACTAAATAGTCAAATTTTATTGAATAAAGTGTCATAAAATAAATTTTTCAAAATTTCAAATCACAACGCGTTTTCTAGTTTTCTGTTTTGAGAAGTAAATTTTCAAAATGACAAATCAAACATTTTTAGAAATCTTAAAACAAACCCTCAAAACAGAAAATTGAAAATGAATTCAAAACTCAAAACTGAAATACAAACCAAACAAGCCCTAAGACTTTTAGGCCTTTCTAGCTCTAAAAGTTATTACAATTGTCATTTGATTACCATTTTAACAATTTAATATTTGCTACTTGTTTGATATATGCTCAGTTCGATTGCAAAATAGACTATCATTTTCAATTACACATTCTCACGATAAAATGTTATTGACGTAAAGTCAAAAAAATTTCTTATTTTTTTACACATTTTCCAAAAAATTACTATTCAAAAATTCATTTCCTACAAAAATGATTGTCAAACAAGGGCTAGATAACAACATTGTGTATCAAGACATTAGAGTTCAAATGGGTTTACCATATTTTGGGCCTCAACATTTTAAATTCTACCATTCTATCATACTTGGCCTATTTTTCTGTAAACTCTCAGTGTCAAAATTTACAATCATGCTATATGTATATTTTTCATTATATTATTTTTTACATCGTTTCACGTGACAACACGTTATTGGCCGTTTTATAAAAAAAACAAAATTTTCACCAATCAAATATTGTCAACAATAATGTTGTCAAACATAATGTACTAGTGGCATCAAGGGCGGACTCACATGACCCACGTGGGGTCAAGTGACCCCACAAAATTTTTTTATTTTTATTTTTCTAGCTTTGGATGAAATTGTAGCTTCAAGAATGTAAAGTCTATGTCAGAAATTTGTTCTGGAACAAAGAAATCTAGCACTCTCCAGTCTAACAGTTGGCCAGAAATTAGGACCTAATTTCTGGAACTGACTATTTAGGATCTGTTTGATTGTAAATGTAGAAAATAAATTTCAGATAAAGTAATTGCTTAAAAATTATTTTGCAGTGAATTGTTAATTAAGTGTGTTTGATTGATATAATTTTCTTCTTGGAAAATTTTTAAATTTTGTTTTTGTCTGGCTTTGTTTTATATGGAAATTGTCCATTAATGATGATTTTTTTCACAATTGGTTATAAAATTTGTTTCAATTGCCAAAAAGGAAAAAAAAATGAAATTTTTATTTCCTAAAAAATCATTTTTTAAATCAAAATTCAGTGTTCGTTTGACTTTGTTTTACAAGAAAATTGTCTATTAAAGTTATTTTTTACAATTGGTTATGAAATTTGTTTCTATTGCCCAAAAAAAAAAATGGCACAACCTAGAAAAGGCTTTTCCCACCAAAATGGTGGAAAAGCTTTTTCCCTATTTTGAAGGAAAAAGGGCGCGTGGGTTTTCTTGATCAAATTTGTCCAATCAAACACTTGTTTTGCATGGAAATGAAATTTAAATTCCAAGTTCCAAATTCCATGAAAAAGAAGTGTAATCAAAGTTTATTGATTAATGTCTCCAATTGGTATCATTACTTGATGCAAAGAACCTTAACGCAAAAAATTCGAACTTGGATTGCACGAGGATAATGAAATCTCTAATCGACTGGTCGAAGTTTATCCAGCTGCTGGAGAAATAGATTGTGGGCAAGTTTTGGATATTTTCCAGCCAGCAGAAATTCATCTTCCTCCTAGAATCATTTGATATCTTTATTTATCAGGAAATTTAGTCTATTTTCTTGAATGTTTAACGTTTAACAAAAGTGTTACGTCAGATGAGAGCGCTGTCGCTAGCGTCTTGGAGGCGTGCTGTGGTGGTAGACATGATTTTCACTTTATGTGGCAAATTCATGCTAAACTTATCCAGAGAGATATAAATCAGTATTCCCTACTCCATACGTCTCTTCCAGTGCCTGCACCAAAATAGAGTTTGTGCTTGGAGAACAATTTGCAATGTCTAATAATCAGGTGGGAATTTTCATCTGAACTTTTTGTATGCAATGCTTTTGTGACACTTTATTCTCCCATTTTGAAATATGACATCTGCAGAGTTAAGATATAATTATACGTGTAGGCTATAATTGTAATAGTATATTGACTTTTTTTCGTTAATATTATGCTGGTTAAAAAAAATTATTTTAATTTTTGACCCACAATACAAGAAGTTTAGCTCCACCTCTGAGTGGCATTCTCCCAAAATTTATGCTAGAGTTTAAAATTATTAGTCGCGCTAAAAGGAAATAAAATTAATTACTTATTTATATGATCTTTCGTCGATAAAAAGATTCAAACTAAGTATAACGAAATATTTAAACAACTCATATCTGGAGGTGGATCTTCGATCACTAGGGGACCCCGGCCCAGTCTGCATCCAAAATCCTTGAAATTTTCTTATATAACAATATCTCATGGAATGTTACATCTAGGTCTACAAAATCAACAGCTCCCAGTAAAAAAAAAAATGAATGAAAAGGGCAACTATTCTTTAGTGTAACTACCTTCATCAGTCTTCAGTGCTACGCTCCACACCACAACTTTCTTTCTTTAATTACCTCTTGTTCATTCGGGTTTCACAGGTCCAGGATCGGCTGACACCTTCACCATTGATAGTCGCATGGGCCTTTCACCAAGTTTGTTTGGGTATTCTTCAAGTATATAACACCAGCTTTGAATGCTGTGGACTCGTCACACATTGTAACTTCGTGCAACTATGGCAAGGAAAAAGAAAGTCGGATGGGGAAAATTGCTGCAGCAATCCCTCACATTTTCAATTTTTGCACACTTTACTCAAACATTAACATTCAATTTGTGTCAGCAAAGGTTCATAATCTTTCATAAATATACAGTAGATGTCCAAATTGATGTTAACCGTTAATTGACCAAAAAATTGACATTGACCACAATTTTAACTAATTTTAAAATGATAAAATGGTAATTTTATATTTTTTTACATAAACTTAAATAAAAATTAAAAAAAATAATAAAAGAAATTTTACCCCCAACCACCCCCACCCCACCCTTACCCTCATGAAAATTAGAAAGACCGGTGGTCGGCGCCTTTTTTCCAACTCCTACCCACACCAGTGGGCACAAAGGTCAGTTGTCACCGCCACCCACAACATCGACACCGTTCCCAAAGGCAATCGTCATCACCCAAATATCAAAACCAGAAATCAAATCAAACCCAACAGAAATTGAAGAAACTAGAACCTCATTTGCATGTGGAATTGGGTAAAATTTGAAGCCAAATTGGAGCAATTTTGTAACACAATTGGATCAATTGAGGGTATACCCATCATCCCTTGATGTTGTTGAGGAATTGTGGGTTGCCAATTTGGTGAAAAAGAGCTTAAGATTCATTAATTGAAGGAGATAAAATTGCCTCATTTTGCTCCCGAGGCAGCCTGTATCAATCGGAGCCGTTTTGGATGATGTCTCACAGTGAATTAGAGCATCTAGGTGATGCGAATTGACTTGTAGTGGTGCACAACTGAGTGTCACCGAACTTGTCGAATTTTGTTGTTGGACCGCACAACTTCCATGATTTTAAGGGCTAATTTTGATTTCCATGTAATGTTGTTTTTCCAATTAATTGTTTGAGAAGTGATTGTGGAATGGGACCGCCGACTAGAGGATGAAATTCTAGCGGATTGGGTGGCGGGTGTTTTTTCTGTACACTGCAAACCTACCACCACACAACCACCAACACCGCCTGCACCACCACCCTCCATCAGATCTTCAATCTCATCATTTCCAAAAATCAAAATCACAACAACTGAAAATCAAATTCAAAAAGTGATACTAGAAAATTGTTATCTCAGGTTTTTCAGTAATACAATTATCTAGACCGATTGATTTACACGAGAATTACCCAATAAGTTGAGGGTTAGGTGGCTGGGTTTTTGTCTTGGTGTTTGGAGGTGGTGCGTGGAGGCAGTAGTAGGGATGTAAAAGAGTCGAACCGAGTCGGCTCGCTAGTCGAAACTCAAGACTCGGGCTCAGGCTCGAGTAAAAATAGTTCGAGCTTTTTTTGTTTGAATCGAACTTTTGCTCGGCCAAAAAATCTAGGCTCGACCCTAGCTTTCGGCTCGTGTCTTATCGAGCTGAGTATGGCAGAGCCGAGTCGACTCACATTATTATTTTTTTAATATAACTTGCCTTTGCAAGCAGTTGTTTGACACATACAACTTTTAATTTTTATTTAAGGATCAATTCGCCACAGATCGAAAATAGCACGTGTGACTCGAAATGGGGCTTAGCCCGAGTGACTCGGTTGAATTGAGCCACGAGCCAGGTCGATCCGGATTTTTTAAGGCTTAGCCACATGCCGCTTGAGTTGACGAGTCAAATTTACGCCCCTAAGTGGTAGAAAAAGGTTGGGGAAATATTATGAGGGTTAGTGTGGGGTGGGGTAACCAAGAGTGAAGAAGCAGCGACTCTTTGATCCATTTTGCCCTTGGGACAAAGAACAAAAGAAGCGTCCATTCGAGGAAATTGTGGCGGACGCAAACATTTTAAATTAAGGGTACAGTCAAAATTAAAAAAAAAAAATTGTGAGAAATTTTATATTCAAAAATTTACATAAAAAAAAGCATATCCCATGAAAATTTATATCAAAACTTTGACATTAGGTATGACTTTTTTTAATGTAAAAAATCATATCCCATGTAAATTTTTCTAATAAAATAGTGTAAATTATTTTAAGAGATTTGTTGCGCAAAAATATTAAATGTTAATGAAATAATTGATTTTTTTTTAAAAAAAGACGAGTTAAATGCCTCTTTTGAAGATACACGTTTGACGTACTTTTAACTATTTTCGATATCTATTTGGGTCATTCGATATGTCTACAATGTAGTTCTCGAATGAGTTCCAAAATGACGTAGGCGATTTGTGGATTCGGTTAGTGTACGATTGTCGATTTTTTTTAAAAATTAGTATATCGGCAAAATTTTCGAAATACTAGTTTGAAACTGCCTAATTTGACAAGTTATACATTTGCTACGGTCGACAGTTTCATGCGCCATTTACAACATAGAAAATTAGCCCGAACACTTTGAAATGATATTGAGAATGCAATATTTTGATTTCATTTGACATTTCGTAATGACATCAAAAATTAAGACAAGATATAAAAAAATTAATTGTGCTAAAAAAAAAGGGCCAAAAATTGGGGGGTCACGTGACCACGTGCCACCCCTTGCGTCCACCCTCGGGAAGAGAAATATATATATTTGTACGTAGAGAGAGACTTCCTTTTGAAAATGTTGAGAGAGAAAGAGAGAGATTTTAGCAAAAAATATTACGTGGGGGATGGGTTATGAGTTTATCCATAATTAGTAGATTAATTTATATATTAAAATTGAAAAGCTGAATTATGTCCTGATTCTTGAAATGAAGTTAAAAATCATGCACTACTTGTAAATTTAGAATAAATAAAGCCCAAATCAAATCTCACGGCCCAACTGACCATGGATGACCCATGCCCCAAGCCCACCCAATTTCCAATTGTTCTTCATAATTTTCATCAATTTTTTTCTTATTTTTAACAATCTTGAATATGATGGCTCCCCTTGTATATTGAGATGTTTGAAGTGGTATTGAGAGTCATCATTTGATAAAGAAAAAAGTTCTCTTAACATTGTTAAAGGGGAAAATATTTACAAACTAAATAAAAAATTTTATTCAATGAATAAACACGTGATTTTTTTTTTATTTTTTTTAATAAATAACTACTCTATAGCTAATAATAAAATTAAAACTTATTTACCTAATAATACTTCCTCATAACTATTTTATTGCAATGGAAGTTCGGCTTTTTAGGCAAGTCATCGGACACAATTGGAAAGGATTTAGGAAGAGTTTTGACTCTAAGAGGACCAAAAATTTTAATTTCTGATTTTAATGTTGAATAATTATTCATATTTTAGAACACGATAGAAAATAATTTATATTATTTCCGTAGATCTAAATGATGAGTTGTGTATTGAAATTTGAATGAGTAAATATTTTCAATGTTTTTTTTTCTATTTCCTATTCGATCTTTATAGTTGAGGGCCCCGCTAGTTTTGTTGCAAGATTTTTTTTTTGAATTTGTTAATATTTACCTATTTGGTTATAAAATAAGAGGGCATTAACACACCCAAATTTGAATGAAATAATGATATGTTCTCTTGAGAGGATAATCACAAAGAAAATACGAATCTACAATAATATTTCTCATAAGACAGTTGGTTCTACTAGCACGAAGTTCCCACATAGGAGGAGGATATTTGATCCCTACCAATCTCATTATCATTCATATCCCCCGTGTAATAAAAAATTCACCTGTGAGTGTGTACTTAATTTATACAGAATACCAATTTTCTCTTTCCTATAAACTTCTATGAATCACTATGGGTAACTTTCAACTCTAGCTATTCTATTAGTTGGTCTAATAGTCATGCAAGCTTATATTATTTTGCTCACGAGCGGAATCTTAACTCGAGCCTACCTTTGCAAACATGTATTACTCTTTAAGAGGCATTAACCCTAGATTAATGACCACGTTGTAGTGTCTCAATCATTGCAATGGTCGTTGTGCGAATGTTGCCTTCTTACATCATGAACCCAACTTATCCGTGCTCACCTCTTTCCTCCAAGGTCTCATCCAACTCAACAAATGGGAGGCAGTAGCCTCATATGCTACCTCTCTCTCCACGAGTTGGATGGCAAAGGTAGCATATCCATCCTCTCTTTCGCGATTTAGCAACCTTTGTGCCTTGGCCTTGCTACACATATTTTTCTCTAATAATAGTAATTGATTTGATTGTAGATGTAGAATCAACCATCTCCACACGTCTTGCATAGCTCATTAACCGGACAATTGGTTTTTTTAGTATATTACTAATTTAAAGTGATATATGATTTATACATGTTTGACTCTACTAAAAAGTTACTTATATTTTGTCGACAAATATAAGTAACTTAAGGTTTTTAGATACTTAATTTATCATGAAATATATAATTATAGAGTTGCAATAAGCTGTCAAACACAATTAAAGAGGGAAAATTTCTTGAACGTAATCTAATTAGCGAAATTATGATTTGGTCGACAAATGTTTTTATTAAGTATCACTAAAAATATAACTATTACCCCATATAATGATCAAAATAAAATTTTGAAGGATGAAATTGAAACAAAAAAATAGCTAAGCCATTGAATAGAGAATGGGGAGGAGGGGCAAAGCGGGAAAGACGGATCAAGAGAGTAGATAAAACCAGTCACGTCCGGACACATCGCTCCGAATGATAACAAAATAAATATTTATTACAACAAAAAACAAATTAAAAATCAAAACAATTATCGGATTATCACTTTCTACTATTTTTATCTGCCATTGAATAATCTGTATTTATATTTTGCTGTGCTGACTTCATTTGTTTCCGAGTGCCAAGAACCATCTCTCTCGTTTCTTCAAATCAAAGCCCACAAAAAAATCAAGAAATTTAAGCCGAAGAAGAAATGGCGGATCAATTGACAGATGACCAGATCTCTGAGTTCAAGGAAGCCTTCAGCCTATTTGACAAGGACGGCGATGGTTCGATCCCCCTTCTCTTCTATCATTTCATATATTTTCCTGGATATTTATATATATTTGTGTTTATTCTCGAGTTCTATGCATATATGCATACAAATTTAGATGTTTTGATATGGATTTTATGTTTTCAAGTCGGATCTGCTTTTATTATTATTATTATTATTATTTTTTATTTTTATTTTTTTTTTAATCAAAGTTCTTGGTGTTTAGGGTAATAAGCTCATCCTAGCAATTTGATCGGAGTCGATTTCAAATTTAGATTTAAATTTAAAGATTGGTGTTGAGCCACTGTATAAGATGGCGGCATGGTAAGGGTGATATTTAAGTTTAATTAAATATGAAAATAATAATTAGCGGATACGGCTATTAATTTTAACAAGTTCGATTGTTTAAGATGGAACCTAAGACTCAATACTGTGGTTTGATCTTAGATTTAAGCTGCCTTCTGTATTTGGTACGACTTTTGCAGTCAACGAGGAATTTCTTTATCTTGTTTCTTGTAGTTCATTCAGCTGCAAAGAAGTATTGAAGAGCTTATAAGTTTTTATTTTTATTCGAATAATCAGATAAATGTATGGCCCCCCAAAAAGTATCAGTTTTTGTTTTATTGACAGTGGAGCCAATTTGAGATTCGGGAGTGTGAAATATTTTTAGAAAGACCGTGAAGTCGATGATTAGAAAATAGAAAGGATGGAGAATCGATGATTAGAAAATAGAAAGGATGGAGAGAGGATTTATTTATCTGATTTTTGAAAATTTGTTTCGAAAACTGTTGTCTGGTTGAGATTGAAGAGTTTCTAAAAGTTCATTAGAAAATATTTGTCTTTGTGTTCCTTTCCCAGGTTGAGGCTCTTCTTTTTAAGTTGGAAAATCGAGAAAATAATGTACTTTATCGATGTAATGGAAGGAGAATGGAGATAGGGCATTATACTGTTTATTTGATGAGTATAAGCCAAACTTTTGAAGTGCATGAAAAGAAATTTTTTTATGTTGTATATATATATATATATATATATATATATATATCCCATGTACATCATAGTTGGGAAATGGGGAAACTAATGTGATTGGATTTATGGATGTAACTTGTAAGGGAGGGAAAGTGAAGGGGAAAAAAGCGGTTTAAACTTCCTTTTTTCACATGTATGCGATGAAGTTCACATGATAAGAATCTTTTGTCGACTATCAAAAACTGGGAAAAAATGCTATGTGAATTAATATGTTGGTAATATGTATTAATTATTCTCCCGTGTATTATAACGTTTTTACATATTGTTTGGAGAAGTTCAGTTATACTATATTAGTTACTTGACATCCATCCATAGTTATTATGCACGTGATTTTTCTTTTGCCTATTCGTTAGCCACGATATGGAAATTATACATGGGTGTTATATAGCATTTGAATGTGTGATATACTTGTTGGGCTCCATGAAGCGTATTCATAATGCTCACTTATCCCTTCGATCGTGGATCAACCTTGGGATAAGAGAGGTGTGAGAAAACCTTGTGTTCATTATTATCGTGGAATAAGTGGACAAATGAATCACTATAGAATTGTGTGTGATTTGCGTGTTTCTAATTTCATTCCGCTTATCATTTCTGGCGTTATTGGGATTAGGACCAAGTCCTGACAATTCTGTTGTAATGTTTTCTATTATGATAATGAAAGATGTGAAGCATCTGAGTTGTGCGCATGGATATTCTATTCTATTGTAATGTTTTCGTTTATGTGCAGGTTGCATCACTACCAAGGAGCTTGGAACTGTGATGAGATCCCTGGGACAGAATCCTACTGAGGCCGAGCTTCAAGACATGATTAATGAGGTGGATGCTGATGGTAATGGAACCATTGACTTCCCAGAGTTTTTGAACCTAATGGCCCGGAAAATGAAGGACACTGATTCTGAGGAGGAACTGAAAGAGGCATTCCGTGTTTTTGACAAGGATCAGAACGGTTTCATCTCTGCTGCAGAGCTGCGCCACGTGATGACAAACCTCGGCGAGAAGCTGACAGACGAGGAAGTTGACGAGATGATTCGGGAGGCTGATGTTGATGGTGATGGACAAATCAATTATGAAGAGTTTGTGAAGATTATGATGGCCAAGTGATGTCCTCACCTCACTAAATCTAGAACGAGTTATGAATATTGAAAGTTTACAAAAAAATCCAAAAAAATTGATGAACAGGGTTTAATAGTTAAGGGATTGCTAGTTTCCTTTTCATCATATTTATTATGGTGTTTAAGTTAACGAATTTAATAGTCTGCTGTAATGTTTGTCAAATTTCTTTATCGTTTTGTGGTGTTATGTTTGCTACTCGAAGCAGCAATTTAATTTTAATTTAATAGCTCTTGCCTGAGTTCAACCTGATTAATATTCGTTATGCAACTTCTTGTATATGCTTGCAGTTGGGTCAATATGTCTTACTGCTGTCGGATGGGATAATCGGGCACTTGTGTCTGATGTGGTACACATAAGCACAGAGAAAGTGTTTCGTTTGTGCAAATATAAGTCATTCTGACCATAGGATCCAGAAGTTGGCTGTGGGGTTTCAAGGATAGATCATAAAAGTATCGGTCAAGGTTTAATTGCTGATTGTGAAAATGTCCTTTGTAGTTGTGCGGCTGTCGTAGAACTCCAGAAAATAGAAAAATATCAGATGTGAGAACCCTTTGCATAAGAAAAATTGTACTTAAAAGGTCAAGAGTTGAACATGTCAAACGACAATAACATAGTGACATAAATGGGATTTGTCGTCCAAAAGACCTTGAAAGTATTATAATCTCTTCAAGCTTTTCTTTCTTGCATCCATCTTCTTCTTGTCTGTTGGAGCTTTTGCCAGCCCAACTTCCTTCTTTTGTGCCCCTGGAACTCCAGTCTCAGTCGATGAAGTTAAGGCAGCCGATAAATCTTGACCATTTTCGAGTTTTGGAGCCAATGGAGATGGCAGGTGGGCTGCGGCACCAGCCACTGCATTCTTCTGGTCGCCGCTTTTGATCGAGTCATTCTTATGTTCAACGTTTAGGGCAGTGGTAGACTCAGAAATAGCGCCAGTTTTGAACTTTGGCTTTGGCTTGAGAGCATGTATACCGGTGTAAAGTCTGCAATTTTAGAAACCCGATGAACACCAAATCAGCAAATATGGCTAGCCATCACAGTTCCATACATCACTAAAAACACTAAAGGAAACAACTCGTGAAGGGGAAACACTAAAGGACCCCGATAAACACCATCAAATCAGCAAATATGGCTAGCCATCACAGTTCCATACATCACTAAAAACACTAAAGGAAACACCTTATAAAAGGGAGGAAACACCACAGTTCCATACATCACAAAGCATTATAGGAAACACCTTCTTCTAAAGGTGAGAAATAGTTGCAGACAACTAATTTATTCCAGTTAGGTGTGTTAGGTGTTCCCCCCTCTTCTATAGGTACATCGCTGTCTCCAGTTAATGCATAGTTATTGTCATCTACAACTACTAGTGATGATAAGAGATTTCTCTAGGAGGTAATTACAATTTACAGGTAATAAAAGAATTGATAATCCTAAGACACATTTCATACTTGAATAGAACCAAACAGAAGCACAGAACTGGATAGTCCAAGGCAAAGTTAATGCTATTATAAAATAGGTCGTGAGTTCAACACCACGAGTGCAACTATAATGTGGAACGACTCACCTTGCATGTCTTGCATACTCCTCATAATTTTCGAGCAGCATCTTGCCAGCCTGCTCATTTAAAGCTGATTCTGGAAATGGTTCAATTAATAAGCATCTTATCACCTGCCAATGAAAAAGATTTAACGAAAAAAATTTAGCCAAGCGTATCTGTAATGTCAATTACAAAGAAGAAAGTTTCGACTTTGGGAGAGCTCATTAACATTGACAGAACTTACAATTAAAACATGCCGTAAGCCAAGACTTGGATTCCAATCTTTTTTCAAGGCATTAACACAAATCTCGCCATTGTTAGCAATATTTGGATGAAAAATCTTGGTCAGAAAATAGCCTAAAATAAAAACCAAGTGGATAAAAAGAGGTCACAATTTTAATATATCGTTCACAGATGACGAGAAAATAAAAGATTCAAAAGTAAACCAATAACTCCAACAGAGAACAACTTTTCATTTCAAACAAACCAACCGCCATAGTTTACATTTAGAATTGTCTTAATTTAATTAGAAACTTGGAAACTATATCAAGTATAGGAGGTCAGAACCTTTAGGAGGGGATTGTGGGAAATCATGAGACAATATCAACTTCATGCGGAAAACGCCATTTTCATACGGAGTCCCAGCTGCAAGGTTAGAGATGATTAATCACTAAGAAATCGATGTTCGAAAATAAGGAAAGTAAAAAGAAAAGAAATATTACCTGGGCCTTCAATATCAGCATATATAACTGAAAAGTTATCGTCATTCACCACTACTTTAATGCCCTCCGGTGGTGTTTCATCAAGATTCTTCAGTTCTCTTGCCAACTGTTTTATTACGTTTGGAGGAAGATTTTCATTTGTTGCCTATATCAACAAGAGGAAATATGTAAAGATCTGAAACCATTCCAAATGCTTAATGAAATCTACCAAAATCAAACACATAAATACCTACTTCAGTTTTTCTGAAATACTAATCCATATCCAATCATACTATCTGTAATTAGGAATTGTTGCATGGGAAAAAGGAAAATGGTATCTTTTTCACATAAAGCGTAGTTGTGTTCAAATTCATTCTCACCGTACCAATTTAGTTCATTATATCTCCAACTACATTTCTTACCAATCATACATGTAGTATTCTGGATATGTTCCAAAAATTCCATTTGAGTTCTTAGCAGGACGGTGGAGCATAAAACATTCAGAGTAACAGATAAAAAGCAAAAATCCTGAAACTTACCATATCAGGTCAAATTGAAGTTTCTGGAACTGACAAGAAGAAATCAGTACTTTCAGCCTGCTTTACAAAATTACTGTTATAGTAGTTCCACGGGCGTGATAACAGATAATAGAAAATCCCTGCAAGATAATAGAATTAGCACTAAAGATTAGATCGCGCCAAAACATGTAGATAAGCGGGAAATGTAAATGTTGAAAATGACCTAATAGTGATAAGGCGAAGGGCCCAAATAGATCACCACATAGATCGAATCCACAGTTACCAAATCCCATTAATATTGAATCCAATCTCCTAAATTGAAATTCAACCTTCTCTGATTGACTTAACAATTCCACCCTCGAAAGATCTAATACTTCCCAAACATCAATAGAAGTTTCGATAACCACTGCACAAGCTTATGGTTATATGGTAAGGTGAGGACATAGTTCCGAACAACAATGACATAATTTTCATAAAACAAGCACATGAAGCATAAGACATGTCAAAAGCAATTTAAATGACTCCCAAGAACTTGTTATGTGAGAAGTAAATGGGGGAAAGGAGGAGCAGAACCGGCAAAACCAGAAAGAAAAGAGGAAGAAGAAGGCAACAGAATTACCTGACTTTGGAATTCAAAACAGCGTCGTTTTGAATTAATAAATTGTAATAGTTAGCAATCGTTTTTACAATTTAATTTTTGTCCAAACACGACTTCAACTGGAGTATATCTACCTCCATGTGTAAAGGAAGAAATGAATCGGTGAAAATCTGCAATTTTTGTTACGTAATGGATTGATTAATTTCAGTTTCCATCTTCATCTCTTCTCAATTTTATCATTTATCCCTCCCCAATTCTTTTTCTATCTTAAATTTGGTAACCATTTCAGCTAGAACATTCCATTGTCTGAGTTATGGTATTAGAGCAGGCATACTATACTGGGCATTCACAAACCATGGATACACGGGCCAAAGTTGTAGATGACCATTTGCAGAAACTGGATTTAGAGGTTGCAGATCTGGGAAAAGCCTTCAAAGTTGTTACCAGCAAACTGGAGGCCAGAATGGAGTCCTCAGAGCAAACACTTCAGGTACTTTGTCATAGGCAAGAATAAATTGAGGATGTTGTATTAGACATGAATCAAAAGTATGAAAATCAGTCACTATGATGGCTCAAATCTCTGCTGAATGGAAAACTAATCAGAAGAACAAGGAAATAGCGGAATCTATAATTGAATTGAAACCTGGAAGTGTGACTTCTACACCAGGGTCCAGTAGTAATGAGGCTAGTGTTATCACCACAGGTGAATTGAAGGGGAACACTAGGCTACCTAAGATCAATTTCCCTCATTTTGGTGGGGGGAAGGTCCAAGAGAATGGCTGAGGGAAGCCCGAAAATACTTCCAACTCCATCAGATTTATGATGAATTGAGGCTAGGAATGGCTGAGAAGTATTTGAAGGGGAAGGCAGACATTTGGTTTGATGGCATCATTGCAAGTAGTCTTAACGCAGACTGGGGCATGTTTTCTGAGGAATTAAGTAGAAAGTTTACAATCAAAACAAGGGAGGAAGTAATTGAATCATTTAGCAAGATAAGGCAGGTGGGAACAATGTCAGAATATCAGGAGAGTGAGGAGTCTAATCCTGAAGAGGTACAAGGAGGTGAAGTCATGGAGATATCAATCCGTGCTTTAGCTGGAAGTCTGAAGCACAAAACTATTAGAGTACCTGGGATGGTTAAAGGGAGAAGAGTATCCATATTGATTGATAGTGGGAGTACCCACAGTTTTGTGGATGAAAAATCAGCCAAGGAGTTGAAATATGCCATTGATGAAACTAACAAAGTTACAGTTAAGGTAGCCAATGGGGAGAAAAAATGGGGAGAAACTGGAGAGTAAAGCCTTGGATCAACCAGTGGTATGGAAGGTACAAGACTGGGAGTTTCAGTTCAAACTCAGGACCCTTAAATTAGCAGGGAGTGACATGGTATTAGGGGTAGATTGGATGAGTCAATTGGGTCCGATCACCTTTGATTTCATACATGGTTATGTACAATTCCAGAGCAATGGTGACGTAATTAAATTGAAGAGTGAGGTTTCTAGAAATCCGGTCAAGTAAATGGAGATAAGGGAGATGGAGAAGATGTATGGCAAAGAACCTTATAGAATAGTTGGACAATTGCACCAAATCAAGGAGGAACAAACTAAGGATATACCTGGCCAGATTCTGGAAGTCATACACAAATTTCCCAGAGTATTTGAGGATCTAACAAGGCTGCTTCCTCCCAAATCACGAGATAGGCACATCCCCTTGAAGGAGGGAGCACACACATTTAGAATGAGACCTTGTATATGCCCTTTCATTCAGAAAACAGAAATAAAGAGGCTAGTGATGGAGATGCGGAGATACAAATTAAACCAACAGTTAAAAGGAGAGCCTATCTCAGGCCATG
>CAIGRN010041604.1:0-13118 GCA_903798345.1 Fraxinus anomala
CCATCTGATTATACCCAAGAACTGAAGGATTGAAACATAATTGTATTTGCTCCTTTTATTTGATAAGATCCTATTTCGAGTTTAAAATTTTCTATTACTTGTTTTTCAAATTTTATTTTTGATAAATTCATTATCCTTTTTTAATTTCTTCCAAAGCTTTTACTTGTTAAACACATTTTATCTTCATTTATTTCTTTTTGTTCTTTTAGTTGTTTTATTAAGTTTATTATTTGTTTTCTTTTTAATTTTATCCTAAAATTATTCTTTTCTTTTTCTATATAATTATCTACATCTTTAACGGTTGTATTTTCTAAATATTTTATTATTTTTCATAATATTTTCTTATTATTATTTGTCATTTTCCTACTAATTCTCTTATTAATTTTTTTTTCTCTTCTATAGATAATTCTTCTTTTGGTTGAAACCATATATTTGTTATTTGGTTTGTTAAATCCATCTTAGTATTTAATTTTCTTATCTAAATTTATTTTAATATNCTGTTATTTGATTTGTTAAATCTACCTTAGTGCTTAATTTTTTATCTAGATCTATTTTAATATCTTCTAATAAGTATCTATTTAATAAGGGCTCATTCCTATGATAATCTATACTTTTCCTTATAATATAAAACATTTTCTTCATCTTCAAATTCTTCAATAATTTTTTCATATATAGATATTTATCTCTTAGCGAATCTATAACAAGTTTCTCTAGGCAATTTTTTAATTATAATTAATATTACTATTTTTAATCTATTACGAATATGTTCTAAATATACATACCATCTTTTATCTTCTTCTAATTTATAATAACTATCGTAATATCCTTATACATCTTCCATCCTATAATATTTGTCAAATTTTGTAATTTTAATTTCCATGATCTCTATGACTCTGATACCAATTTGGAGTGTGCTACTTTGAGCGAACAAAAATCAAATAAATCAAATAATTCTTATTAAAGTTTATATTCTCTTATAATATCTTCAATGTCCATAAAAATTTGACAATTTATAATATTCAAATCTATATTTATATATTAGGTACACCACTTGATGTACAAGTAGAATTACCCTATGATTTATTATCATTCTTATTTTTCTTTTTTCTATTTTATCTATAAGATCTTGAATATCTTCCATTATCAAAGTTCTAACTAGACTTTTTATAAAATTTTCAAATATATTATTCTTAAAACATTTTAATGCTTTCTTGGATGCATATAATTACTTTGTATATTCTCTTTTATTTATATTCTCATTAAATTCTTTTTCTATTTTATCTCTCCTTCTTCCCTTTATAAATTTCTTGATTTTATATAGACCTCTAGGGCTTCTATGTTTTTTTATTGTATAGTTATTCATTAGAAAAAAAATTTCAGTGTCTTAATAGAAATCCTATTTATATTATGGTGACTTGATTTCAATTTCTATGTTACGGGTATTTTTTATAATTATAAATATTTGGAATAGTCAAAAACCATTTTTGAAATATGGTTATTTTAAAAGGCTGTTTATACTTATTTCCCATTAAAATGGAATTTTTCTAAAAATGAATTTAAAATATTAAGCTTCCACTTGACTCCCATTAAATTTATAATACATTTTTATCTCTTATTTTTAATCACATTTTTCAATAAAATAATATTTGACATAAATCAAAAACTTTTTTCTATTTTTTTCAATTACACATTTTTAAAAAAAATACTATTCCAAAAATTATAACATCAAGTAATGAGAGTCAAACAGGGACTAAAATTGCAAAAGCATATTTCCTATCATTTTTTTAATACAAGCCACCTACATACCTCAAGAAAAATGTCGAAAATCCCAAATAAATTTCAAACATTGAGATGGAACAATTTTGGTACCGTAAGTAGAAAAAATTTGATACTTTTCGTAGAGTAAAATCGCGCATAGTAACCATGAATTCAAGTAGAAATGCATATGATGAAAATTTTGATACTTTTCGTAGAGTAAAAGCGCATAGTTACGATGAATTCAAATACAAATGCATATAATGAGCATCCAGATTCCAAAATTAAATAACCCAAATGATGGTAAGGTAATGGTGTTCGACAATCAAAATCCGAAACGGCAGTTTATAGTACTAACAACACTACAATGACAAAAGAGAAAAACAAATAATCCATGTTTCTAAGAAAACTACTGATGCCCTCCAATTTACTTTGAGGATGAATTTGGTGACTTCTTCTTGCCAAAGCCAACAACTGCAAGCAATAGTAGAAATTCAAAAGCTAAATTAGTACTTGAGCATCATTATATTTCCAAACCCAAAAAAAATTAGCATTCAATACAAGAAAATTGCATGGAAGTTGGATGAATATATTAAAGAGAATACCAAACAAAATGTGCTCTGAAAAATTTATTCGACTCATGTTTATAACCACTCAAGCCACTTTTCATCTACACATTTCGAGAGATCCATAGGGAGTACCCACATATCAGTTATCCCCAACCCATTTATAACTATTTATAATCTAACCATTTATAAACATTTCCCAAACATGCAAGTTTAGTTATTGAAAGAAACAATCAAACTTGAGAGTCTCGAAGGCTGTAACAAATAGGTAACACTGTCAGTTTTTTTTTTTCACTTAAAAATTCTTCGAAGAACCATATAAATAGTTTCAATTTTAGTGAAGGCAAAAACAAAGCAAAATAAATAGCGACTTTAATTGCATCCATGTAGTTGAGTTTAGGCTTGGTTTTGCAAGCTACTTGGAGCACCTTACTCTTAACAATCCTATTTAAACACGCCATATCAATTACATTAATTGCTCTAACTGCATGTCACATTGAAGCTTAGCCCTATTTGGCAGGGATTAAAATCCAAATTTTAATCTTAACCACATCTCATGACCCACAACTTTTCAATCACAAATTTCGTAACTTTTATCAAAATATACTAAAATTCTGATTTTAATCCCCACCAAACTGGGGTAAGTATGTGCGCATATAACTAATTAGACACCATCTTAACCACGTCTCATGACCCACAACTTTTCAATCACAAATTTCGTAACTTTTATCAAAATATACTAAAATTCTGATTTCAATCCCCACCAAACTGGGGTAAGTGTGTGCGCATATAACTAATTAGACACCCTCTGCAAGCAGGTTTTAAGCGTTTGCAATGTGTTCAACCTAAGATGGCTGTATTGATACAATTTTCTAAGAACCAGTTATTGTTTTTTGACCGAGTTCCCAGTGAAAACATAAGCAACCTCTATCTCAAAATTAAACACTGTGAATATAGATGAAAAGGATGCAAAGTAAAATTTGTGCCCATCAAATTAGTAATAACATTTTTACTCGAGTACTAAACTGCTAGAATCCAAAACACCATATAAAACTATTATTCAGATATTATTTCTCGTATAAACAAAACCACGAATAAAATAAAACATAAAGTTAGCATGAAGCAAATTAAGGGTTACCAGCAGTGACGAAGCGGCGGTTGTATTGCATCCGCTTGTGGGCACGGCCGCGGGGCTTCTTCTTCTTATCCTGCTTCGCCACCTTGGGAGTCTGCCCTCTGACCTTTCCGGCGCGAGCCAATGATCCGTGAACCTTACCTGCAATTTTACACAATCGAATCACATTATCATTAATCATCTAATCAAATCAATTCTGAAACAGATGCTTAGATTATGATGATTATTTCGTTGATTTACCCATGATTGATTTTTCTGAGTCGCCTGAAGCAGAGAGAAGCCGCTGAGAGGAAGCTAAATATGAGGAGTTTCTGAATTAGGGTTTTGTGACATTTAAATGTTTCAAAATGGGCCGAAAACAAAGCCTCAATTTTAATTTCGGCCTAATAAGCCCATAGCCATAAATAGCCCAAAGAGCAGAGAATAAAATAATTATTAGCAAATTTTTTATTTTTCTTTTTTGTCAATTCACTTCTTAAACACGAATGCTGAAAAAAAATAGAGTTTGATCACTTTATAGATAATTATAAGTTCTCCAAACATACACTTAGACTAACTGTGGACTCGTCAATTTCAACAAGGTTGCTCTGCGATTTTTGTGAAGGACTATGGGATTGGGCCCGGCTCTCTCGCCATATGAATGGTACTTAGACATATGACGATATGAGATAGTGAAGCATGGTGGATTTTGTTTAGGGTTCGAAAGGATGATTCTTTTCACTACATGGATGGAAAACATTAGATGTTATTCGACTCAATTAATGAGATGAGATTAAGGATTGTTAGTTAATGTGATGAGAATCATAGAACGGGAGCTAGCAGTGACAACGACAACGACCCATTGATCGTGAAGGATGGACGAATGATTAGGTCACGAACAAATAAGGTCAAAGAAGTCATCGTATTACTTGTTCAAACTACGATAGATGAAACATCGACGACAACAAGAAAAAAATAAGTTTCATATTGGACGTGGAAGACGTAACAAGATGAATCAACTTGGTTCGACCAGCGGATGAGAGAGTTGAAGTGAAGACATATGCGATCGCATAGGGTAACTAAGCATGCGGCCGCATAGCCCCTTACTGAAACTTAGTTGAAGGCTGATTACTGGCCTATGCGACCGTAAGCCATTAGCCTATGCAGTCGCTTAGTTCAAAACTGGGACACAATTTTCCAAAGTTCATTTTTAATTAGGTTTTTAAGGATTCCATATAAGTAGGATTATTCTTTTCATTGTAAAAACACACAATTTTGAGAGATATTATTGTAAGGCATATTGTTTTCTTTTAGTTCTTCATTAAATTAATTTCGAACTTATCAAGAATTAAAGTTTTTGTGGCGTCAACAATTCGACTAATATTCATAATTTTTGTGATCACGCGGTCAATATATTGTTGCAATTGTCTTGGTTCAATAATTTATTGGGTCGAGCTTTCTTTCAAACGTTGATTCTTGACTTTCTTAGGTTTGATTTAATTTGTTGTGGGTTCTATAGCTACAATAGTTACATGGATTCGCATTAGTTGGTATCAAAGTTTGGTTTCAAAAATCAAGGTTATATCATTTTATTCCTTGTATATTTTTTGTTGAGTCCTTATCTTCGTTTTTCGTGTTCTTCATCTTTTGAGTATTCAATCCAATTAAAATATCAAAAAAATTCAAAAGTTATTTGTGCGCTAAATTAGTGCCCAAAACAATTCCTTTTCGATTTTTTGGGTTTTTTGTTGAATTCTTACACATTTAGTAAAAAATTACAAAAAAAATGCCCAGTCCGAATTTAGGAAACACTTTCTTGAATATATCCTTGGTGTTTCCATTCAAAGTTTGAGTTCCTAATTCTTGAATCATTCTAAAGTCACTTACTCAATTCTTTATTTGAACTCAACAATGGTTGAATTTTTTATGAAGATCGAATTAATTTTTTGAAGCACTTGCAATGAAGTATTGAGTGGAAAAAAGTAGAGTGGTAAGATTAATAACAAGTTAAATTGAGTGATACACGAGTGTATACATGTTGAACGAATATTATTCTTGTTTTAGAATGTCTAACAGAGACGATTTTACTTCAAGCGAGAAGAATAGTCAAGTCATAATGACTGAGGAGATGATACGACGAATTGAAAGGTTGTTTGGTGAGATAGAAGATAGAATGGATAGGCAATATGCGTGAATGGAGAGGCAAGACACGTTACTTGCTAATTTGAGTAGTGAACAACCTAGAGAAGTTCCTAACACAAGGAGGCAAGGTAGGCGGGATTATAGAGTGGATATTGGCAGTGAAAATGAAGCGAGCAATGGGATTGTTGATGATGTATTTGTGGAGGATGAAATAGGAAGGATGAGGAATAGATGATATAGACATGAAAGGAGAGCTAGAGATTATGTTGGAGATGGAGTTAATAGAAATATAGGCAATATTAAAATAACAGTTCCTTCATTCAAAGGAAGAAGCAATCTTGAGGCATATTTGAAGTGGGAAATGAAGATAGAGCTTATATTTGATTATCCTAACTACTCGGAGGAGAAGAAGATAAAACTTGCTATCGTTGAGTTTACTGATTATGCTATCATTTGGTGGGATCAAATAACAACATCTAGAAGGAGGAATCATAAAAGACATATTGAAACATGGGGAGAATTGAAGGCTCTCATGAGGAAGAGGTTCGTTCCTAATCATTACTATCAGGATCTTTATCAAAAATTACAAAACATTTATCAAGGATCAAGGAGTGTGGAGGATTATCACAAGGAGATGAAGATTGACATGATTAGAGCGAATGTTGAGAAGGATCGGGAGGCCTCATGGCCCAATTTTTGAATAGTTTGAACAGAGAGATAGCTAATGTGGTAGAACTACAATATTAAATGGATTTTGAGAACATGCTCCATGTAGCTATGAAGGTGGAGAGACAGTTAAAGAGGAAGGGATTAGCTAGATACCCATCGGGTTCTTCGGGTCCTAACTTTTCTTGAAAATCGAAGTGGGATTACAATAAATGGTATGTAGTTGTTTCAAAAAGTAGAACTGAGCTATCAAATAGAAGAGAGAAAGTTGCTAGCAAAGCTACACCCAAGGTGGAATCCCAATCTCCTAGGAATCAGGATATCAAATGTTTTACGTGCTTGGGATTGGGACACATTTCTTCTCAATGTCCAAATAAAATGACGATGATCTTGCGTGATAATGGAGAAATGTTGAGTGATAGTGAGGGTGATTATGATGACATGTCGGAATTAGAAGATGCTGGTAATGATGAAAAAAGTAGAGTACGCAGTGAGAAAGCTGTTGGTTACATGGCGAGCTCTTAGTGCTCAAATCAAAGTGGATGACTTAGAGCAACAAAGGGAGAACATATTTCATACGAGATGCCCGTCAACAACAAGGGATGTAGTATGATTATTGATGGGAGTAGTTATACTAATGTGACTAGCACTACACTTGTTGAGAATTTGAAATTAATTATGCTAAAACATCTTAGGTCTTACAACTTGCAATAATTGAATGAATGTGGAGAGGTTAAGATGAATACGAGAGTGTTCGTGAGTTTCTCAATTGGGAGGTATCAAGATGAAGTGATGTGTGATGTAGTTCATATGCATGCCCGACATATTTTGTTGGGAAGGCAATGGCAATATGATAGGAAAGTGATGCATGATGTATACAAAAATAGGTACAACTTTATAAAGATGGGAAATCCATTACTCTTGCACCGTTAATACCATCACAAGTTTATGAAAATCAACTCAAATTGAAAAATGAGGAAGAAAAAATACTGAGAGAAAAAGAGAATGAGATTGATCTTTCACAACAAAAAATCAAGAGAGAAAAAAAGTGAGGTAGCTAATTGTGACGAAAAAAGAGAAAAAAGAGTAGAGTCACAAGAGAGGAAAAAAAGTTTTATGAGATGAGAGAAAAGTCGAAAGTGAATTTCTTTGCAAAATGGACTGAGTTGAAGAGGGCAATAATTGAGAACCGACATATGATCTTGTTAGTTTATAAGGAAACATTCCTCAAATTTGAAAAATCTAAAACACCCCTCCCTAATTTCGCTACTTTTTTTTTGTAGGAATTCGAAAACTTGTTTCCGGATGACATGCTCGGTGGGCTACCACCCATTCGAGACATTAACCTCAAATTAACTTTGTACATGTAACTATCATTCCAAACTTACTGACTTATCGGAATAATTCCGAGGAGACCAAGGAACTTCAAAGGCAAGTAAAAGAATTGATTAGCAAAGGGTATGTGAAGGAAAGTATGAGTCCATATGTCGTGTCAGTGCTACTCGTGCCAAAGAAAGATGGGATTTGGAGGATATGCGTAGACTGTCGAGCTATCAATAATATAACAGTAAAATATCGTCACCATATACATAGATTAGATAATATGTTAAATGAATTATATAGATCATACATATTTAGTAAAATAGATTTTAAAGGTGGATATCATCAAATTAGGATGAGAGAGGGGGATGAGTGGAAAGCTGTTTTTAAGACTAAGTATGGTTTATATGAGTGGTTAGTCATGACATTTGGACTTACTAATACACCTAGCACATTTATGAGATTAATAAACCATGTCTTGCGTGTATAGATAGATAAATTCGTAATAGTTTACTTCGATGATACATTGGTATATAGTAAGGATTTAAATGAGCATATATGACATTTAAGATGTGTGTTTGTGGTCTTAAGATAAGAACAACTTTATGCTACCTTTAAAAAATGTACATTTTGTATGGAAAAAAGTTATTTTTCTTGGTTTTGTTGTTAGTACAAAGGGTAGTGAATTGGATAAGGAGAAAATCAAAGCTATCAAGGAATAGCTAACGCTTAAAAGCATAACAGAGGTACAAAGATTTCATAGTTTAGCTAGCTTTTATAAGCGTTTTGTTAAAAATTTTAGCTTACTTGTCACACCACTCACGAAGATTGTAAAAAAAAGTGTAGGATTTTATTGAGGGCAATTAACAAGAACGTGCTTTTAATACTATTAAAGATTTTAGTACACTTGTCACACCACTCATGGAGATTGTAAAAAAAAGTGTAGGATTTTATTGAGGGCGATGAACAAGAACATGTTTTTAATACTATTAAAAATAGATTTGTACCTCACCGATTTTATCTCTACCTAACTTTAACAATACTTTTGAGATTGAATGTGATACCTCACAAATAGGTATTGGAGCTGTCTTAATGCAGGAACGAATGCCAATAGCTTAATTTAGTGAAAAGCTAAGTGGAGCATCTGTCAACTATCCTACATATGACAATGAGTTGTATGCACTTGTTCGAGTATTGGAGACATGATAGCACTACCTATGGCTAAACGAGTTTGCGATTCACACAGATCACGAGTCCTTGAAGCATTTAAAGGGTCAATGTAAACTTAAAAAGAGGCATGCAAGATCGATGGAGTTCATCGAGACATTTTCATATATTATTCGGAACAAGGAAGGTAAAGAAAATATGGTTACAGATGCATTGTTGATGAGGTATGTACTTCTTACTTCTTTAAATGCTAAATTGCTAGAATTTGAATATATTAAGGACATGTATACTAGTGACCTAAACTTTTCTAATATATATGAATCATATGACAAATGTACTACATATAGATTCTTTAGGTATGATGGATAGTTGTTTCGGGAGAATAAATTATGTGTACCTAGGTGTTCAATGAGAGAATTTTTAGTACGTGAAACACATAATAGAGGTTTAATGGGTCACTTTGGGATTAAGAAGACTTTGGATATGTTAAATGAACACTTCTATTGGCTTAAAATGAGAGTTGATGTTGATTGGGTTTTTAGTAGATGCATCACTTATAAAAGGCTAAGTCTAAAATTTTACCTCAAGGTTTGTATGCATCATTACCCGTTCCTAGTAAGTCTTAGATTGATGTTAAGGACATATATACTAATGACCCAGACTTTTCTAATATATATGAATCATGTGACAAATGTGTTATAGAGAGATTCTTTAGGCATGATGGATATTTGTTTCATGAGAATAAGTTATGTGTACCTAGGTGTTCAATGAGAGACTTGTTAGTACGTGAAGCATACAGTGGGGGTTTAATTGGTCACTTTGGGATTAAGAAGACTTTGGATATGTTAAATGAACACTTCTATTGGCCTAAAATGAGGGTTGATGTTGATCAGGTGTAGTAGATGCATCACTTGTAAAAATGTTAAGTCTAAAGTTTTACCTCAAAGTTTGTATACGCCATTACCCATTCCTAGTGAGCTTTGTGTCTATGGACTTTGTGTTGGGTTTACATAGGACTAAGAAATGAAGAGATTCCATATTTCTGGTAGTAGATAGATTTAGTAAGATGACGCATTTCATTCCATGTCATAAAACTGATGATATCTAGGAGTATTGTATCGGATATGGATGCTAAGTTCCTTAGTCATTTTTGGAAGGTTTTGTGGGGTAAGTTAGGAATTGAGCTATTATTCTCTACAACTTGTCGCCCACAAATGGATGTGCAAATTGAGGTTATTAATAGGACTATAATACAAATATTGCACACTATAATCAATAAAAACTTGAAGAGTTGGGAGGATTGCTTGCCATTCATAGAATTTACATATAATAAAGTCACGCATTTTATTACTTTTTATACTCCATTTGAAATTATTTAATCCATTAACACTTTTAGATTTAATTCATTTATCCGTTGATGAGAGATGTAGTTTAGATGGAAAGAAGAAGACTGAGTTGGTAAGATCCTTTCATGAGAGCGTACGGTGTCAGATTGAGAAGAAAAATTAACATTATGCTTCTCAAGTAAATAAGGGACGAAAGTGCATTACATTTGAACTAGGAGATTGAGTTTGGGTGCATATCAGAAAGAAACGTTTTCTGACTCAAAAGAAGTCAAAGTTGCAATCGAGAGGCGATGAACCATTCCAAGTGCTTAAAAAATCGATGATAATGCCAAAAAGCTGGATTTTCCAGGTGTGTATAACATTTCTGCTACTTTCAATGTTTCTAATATCTCCTTATTTGATACAGGTGGAGACTCGAGGACATACTTTGAAGAGGGAGGGAATTATGAGAACCATGGTACGTGAGTTAGTAAGGAGAAGGACTTGTTGATCGTGGAGGAAGTACCAATGACTAGGCCACGAGCAAAGAAAGTCAAAGAAATCATGTGATTACTTGTTCAAACTACGGTAGATGAAACATCGACCACAACAAATAAAATGACAAGTTTCATATTGGACGTCGAGGATGGAACAAGATGGATCAACTTGGTTCGAGCAAAACGGACGGGGGAGCTGAAGTGAAGACATATGCGACCGCATAGAGTAACTAAGCATGCAGGTTGTAGACTCCATGTGGAATTTACCTTGATTTCAATTTTGAGTTTATATTTAATTAAGATACTTATTTTAATCGGGTGTCTCTACCCTTTCATAACCACATGTTCCAATTCTACTATTCGTTGCTCTCACATCCCCGACCTTTTAACATGGTAAGTCAATAGCTAAACAAAACTTCTTTGTAAATATTAAATGATCATTCTATGCAAGTGACGTCCTGAATGAATTAATAAAGGAAATAGACTTCATGAAGAATGTAGAATTATACCTCGTTCAGTTTTCAATGAAAGTTAAAGTCGCTTTCTGAATTATTTTGAAATAAAGAAGTATTTTTTGAACAATTTCATGCTTCCAATTCGACACCTGACCAAATGTCTCGTGACAATTTAACGTACCAAATAACCTTGGTTTTGGGAAAATAGGTGTTGGCTTAAGGTTTTAGTATTGATCCACGTAATTATTATTATTTTTTAAATCCTCTGATAATAGCAAGCTTTTTCAATTGAAATCGATCTTGTGAAGAAAGAAAATGGGTAGAAACAATAAATGATGGAGAAGCTATCTACAAAATGGCGAAAATCTCGCCGATCATCTCAGTTCGACGATGATGACAATTTTTCTCTCCCTACTCGCGATGATTGCCGTCCCATTGAAACCCAAGGTACCCAATTTCTCAATGCACACAACAGAGCACCTGTATTGTAATTTTGTGTATATATCAATAATGGATTGTTTAATGAATTTCTATAGTTTTGAATTACTTATGTATGAATATATGTGAATATTTGTAGAGCAAGAGCAGCTGATTCGATCCTTCGAGAAGAATCTCGCTCAGCAGTCTCTTCTTTGGAAGGTATGAATATAATTGATTATTCTAATATTTTATTTAATCTGTTTTTGGTTTACTGAGTTGCTACTTGTTTGATTCTTGTAGACCGTCTTTGCTGGACTGCTGTTGTGTTATGTGGCTTTCCTCTTTTTCTCAATTTTTCAACAGGCTTATTATCCCTGGGAATTGGTATAATCTTTAATTTTTCATTGTTATACAACTCTATGCATTGGACTCTTAATTGTTTTATATTTATAATATATGCGGACAGATGAATTGAGATTAATTAGGGTTTATGAAAACTTGCCTATTTTGAAGTGTATATTGATGGATTAATTAAGGTTAATTAATATTAGGGGTGCCAATCAAGACAAATGGGTCAGCTTTTCTTAATTCACCCTCATCTTGAAGTACTGCGAGCTTTTAAATAATGCTACAGACTCACTCAACTTGGTCTAATTCGAAATACGCAAGTCCTACATTTTAAAGTAATTCATGAATTTTGAATACGTGAAAACTTACCAGCACAACTAAGTCTTGTTTGCAACATGAAATACAATATAAAAACTTAATATTCACAAAGTCAAAAAGTGATTTCTGTGTTCTGAGAACATGAAAATAAATGGAATGCGAATTAATATTAGTAGACAGCATCCTGATTCCCAACAAAATGAAAACCAAAACCTGAGTGGCAAGTATAAATTAACTTTTATGTCATTTTATGATTGGGATTACTTTGGATGTGTTAAAAAATTTATTTGTAAAGCTATGCATAAAACTATCAAGTAGAACTTATCAAATATGAGCCCTGGCCTTATTTAAGCCAACCCAGTATGGCTCATTTTTGGCTTGAATTTCAATTTGTGTTTGTACCTTGGTTGAACACTTGGTTTGCCTGAGCTTGCATTGAGTTCAGTTTTAAAATTACCAAACCGAGTTCGCGAGCTTCTGGTGGTCTTGGGTTCATTCACAGTCATAATGAACGGTGAAGGGTTTGCTGCATCTAGTCTTATTCTCTGTGTTCATGTTTCTTGTTCTATCTGATGAACAGCGTTATCATGCATACTTCATGTATGAGGTTGATTCGTGGAGCATCATCTCTGCAGGTTTGGGTCTTCCTCTTAACTATTAGTTTCCAGTCATTTGTCTTCCCATGTAATACATAGGGGGAATGATGTTATTGCTCCATCATTCTAATGTATTTGTTTGGTTACTATTTTCACGTGGTAGTCTTGCACTGAAAACCTTTTCTTTCTTTTGATATATTTTGGCTGCCGTGCTAATGTTTGATCGCTATACATTTTATCACCAAAGTTTAATTAAATTCTCCTATAATTTTCTGTTGGATAAATCTTTTGTTCTTCTCATATTATACATGCCTATTCAACCATCCCCTCAGTATGTACAGAGTCAATAAATAAATAAAGAAAATCAATGGAAAATAAGAAAAAAAAGATCTCCAATAACAAATTCACTCTTGGGGGGGGGGGGGGGGG
>CAIGRN010041609.1:0-11375 GCA_903798345.1 Fraxinus anomala
AGAGGAGAGCAGGAGCAGCGAACTCGCTGGAGGCAAAACGTATGTTGCAGGCAGCAACGCGAAATGTCGAAGCTGGAGCCTGGAGGCTGGACGGATGGTCGGAGAGGCGGAGACCCAAGGCACAGCAGGCAGGCAGCGATGAACAACTGCCAACTGAAGTTTCACAATCGTCGGTTGTGATTTCAGGTTTGATTGTTGGGGCTCTGAATTGGGGGATTAATCAAGGAATGGATTTGGTTTTAATTATGGCAAATGGGTTGTAAATTGCCAAACCATTGAACCAAACCAAACGGCCAAACTAGGAGGAAAAACGAAAAAAAAAAAAAAACAAAAAACCTTCACCGCCGGCTACCTGCTCCATTCTTCCCGGCGGACACAGCACGGGCGGTCGCGAGGGCTGGCCAGGTGCTGGGTCCGCCCCTGCCTGCAATTGACGTGCCATCAGAGTACCAATGATCGCCTTCATTTTTTCTTGACTTGAAGATCTTGGTGCTAATGATTTTTGTCCGAGTGTGAAGGTAACATATGTGTAGATAAGGACTTGGTTGAAGATCTATTAACAGCAAGGTTTAATGATTTTCGAGGTCAAAAGTGTTCATTAAAAAAAGTCAAAATATATATTTAAAAGAAACTAAAATTTTATTTGTATATTCTCGTATATTCAGTGGTGATTGAATTAATTAAAGCTTTTCCAAAATAAACAAAGATTTAGCCTATCTTTGATGAGAAAATAGAGTTTTAAATAGTAATTTTTGAAGAATATATGGTTATAAAGTAGGGAAATTTTTTTGAATTACTTACAAAATATTTTATTACGTAAATGTGTGATTGAAGATAAGTATGGAAATTAAATAGTTTAGAAATAATGATTTTGAAATAAAATAGTTGGCTTTATTCAATGCAAATTTTATTAATACAGTACATTAATGCAGTACATTAAATACATAGTTCATGTTTATCATTCTTTAAGATTTTAAAAATATATCATTTTTCACCACATATTCACACAATAAAATATTTCACATACAAATTAATACATTTTTTTTACTTTTCAATTCATCTTTTACTTTTCAATCACACATTCTCCATCAATCTACTATTCTATAATACAATACAAGAAATTAATGACTCTCAAATAGGGCCATAATTAGAATCAACCGTTGTCTAACGTTGGCTGAGTGCTTTTCCACTCATTAACGAACTGGTGAGTCACACATAAAAATACGTCCTTTCAATAAAATCATTAACGTTGTTTCTGTTATATAATGGTGCTTTTCCTGATTATTGTCTGTTATAATGGTACTTTTCCTGATTTTTGTCTGAACCTTTTATGTTAGTTTATGCATATAATCTTATTGTAGAATAGTTAGAGGTGGCAAACGAGTTGAGCAGTTCGTCGGCTTCGTCAAAACACGGCTCGTGAGCCACTCGGGATCGTCAAAAGAAGAGCTCGAGCTCGAGCCGAGCAAGCTGGATCGCTAAGCGAGCTGAAGTTTAATTTTTTTTTTTTAAATAGGTTTATCTTTAAAATTAAAAAATAAAATTCGAGCTCGCGAGCTAAAGCTCGGCTCGACCCGTTGCCACCCGCTAAGAATAGTTACTAAATCGAGCTCGCGAGCTAAAGTTCGGCTCTCGTGGGCCGGCTCAACGAGCCGAACTCGTGGGTATATGGGCCGAGCCAACTTGACTCGGCTCATTGCCACCGCTAAGAATAGTTACTAAAAATACTTCTTTTAGAATAGTTACTAATTTAAAAAACAAACATGAGACCATCACTATAATTAGATACCTTAGTAGGTATAATTACACTTTAGTGTTCTAAAGTGTAAGGAGTGACTAGGCGTAAATGTCAAGTTTCGAGCTAGACGAGCCTATATGTAAAAAAAAAGGTCTTAATTTTTTTTTAATCCATCTAAAAATTATTTAATAATTAAAATAATACTTACCAAATATCAAAAATTATAAAAAACTATAATGAAAAAAAAAAAGTGTGCCATGTAATAAAATAAAAAGCATATGTGGTGCATGATATATACTATTCGTGTGTATGTGTATGCATATGCATGGATACGAGGATAGTGATCATGCAGGTAGAGATAAAGAGAATAAAAAATGAAGATTGTGAAAACACACATATGACACTCGGAAAAAATGATAGCAATGAAACCGTCTACGTGTGTATCAGGCTTTTATTAGTGTGGAATACATATACACCTAGTCAATATAGGTTGCCAAGGGTAGGGTATAAGTGGTTCCATGGGGCATACGACGTAGTCAAGAGGCCTTTCGATGCCTCGAGAACTGAAAGCGACATGGTGAGCACCGTTCAGGCCTACTTTATGGTTTATATGCCTATGGAATTATTGTAGCAATTAGAACTGACATCCTATTGAATCTCCAGTTGTCGTAGCAGCTAGAATGGACCCATGAAAACACTGGGCATATCACTTGTTATTGGCCTGATCAATATTTAGGACTTATTTGATGGATATTATTGAAAAATATATATATTTTTTAAATAGTGATATGATGAGAAATATGTGGTTAAAATGTAAGAAAAAATTATTGATTTGATAGAAAATATTATTTTATTGAAAAATGTGTGATTGGAAATGAATTTTGAAAGAATGTGCGTCAAACGGGAGTTTAAGCTCGTACATTATATTGATTGAGATTCAAGCCCAAAGAGATAAAAGACAAATAAACGGGGAATCTGAAAACAAGAAAAGTGAGAGAATTGCATGAATTCTAATAATGAAAGAAATTATATGAACTCATGCACATATTCATGCATGACCATTACTTAATGAGTACTTTGTTTATATAGTTTTGCACTATAAGTGTAATAATGCATATATAGGAGGTTGATGTATACTCTCAAATGACGAGACGTCGAGATCAATGTGTACTGAGTATCTGATCATGATTCAACGAGTCTATCAATAAAGAAATTTAGAAAAAAAAGGTTATGACAAATTCAAAGGGATTTAGTCGGCTTTTGAGAATAGTGAAATATGTTTTATAATGTAAATTCTCAACTATCTTAATCTCTCCAATTAAGTAACATTTTATATCTATTTCCTAAATTATACTATATCTATCAATTGATGCTAAATTAAATATAATAGAATAATATTTAAAACATGCATTATTTAAGAAAGTAAGACGAGGCATTTTAAAGTTAAATGCTTGTTTTTTGTACAATTATAGAATGTTGTTAAATAATTTGTAAGTCATTTGAAAACAATGCTAGAATTGTTTAATATAGTATTATATTATCACTTCAAAAAATTTAATGTTTGTATTATTTACATGCATAAAAATCAAATAGAAATTTGGAGCGTCACACAAACTCTGTAAACCTTGCCTAATTTGGTAAGAATACATAGATATTTCAAATTTATACAAATATAAAGAGAACGAATGTCTAAATAGTAATTAGAAAATTTCATTAACTCTGTCTTGTTTGTCGAGAATACCTATATGACTCGAATTTCATGTAAAAGACAAGAGGGAGGATTTAGGAATACCTTTGAAGAGAGAATGATATATTTATAAAAAGATAATACATTACAAAGCAGCATAATTATATTCACGTTACACTTTTTATATACTAGTCAACATTGAACGTACGTTGCATATTATTATGAAATACTTTATAAATGTTGTAAAAGTAATATTAGAATACGCGTAATTGTCAAATAATTTAGAATGAATATCAAGTAATATATATGTGACTACGAATGTTAAATCATTAATTTAATTTTCAATTAAGTAAAAATGAATGTTAATTAACATACATGAACGTGAATAATGAAACACATTCTTGAATGTGAAATTTTTATAATTATAATTAATAGCATTAAAATACATAAATAAAGATGAATATTAATTAAATGAATATGAATGTTAATTAACTGAAAATTAATAATAGGGAATTCATACATTAATGAAAGTACACAAGTGAAATAAATCTGTCAAATTTATATGTATATTGATGGTTACTAAATGGTTAGATAAATTAAATGCATGTTGAAAAACAAAAAAATAAGGTATTGTTGAAATAATTAAATTATAATAGGTTTAGAATCGTTCAAAAAATGATTCTCACTTGATGTGATATTTAATATATGAGTAATTATGCTACCTCTACAAGTTTTATTAAAAGCACCACAATTTTAAATATTTTTCTTATATACTTATGGGGATGTCCTCAACTGAGATTTTGGTAGATTTTAAAAGATTATAAATTATAATGAATTTTGTGAATTTGAATAGATTTCCACAAATTTCATAAGAATTTCATTAAATATGGTGAAATTTCAAAAGATTTGGTTATATGTATTTTTAGGCTTGAAATCCATTCAAATCTTTTAAAATACATCCATTAATAAAATCTTTATAAATCTACTAGTTAATACTTAAATTTTGAAGTATTTCATTAAAATTTCAATTGGGGGCACCTAAATTTTAATGAGTTTCATTAAAATCTCAATTGAAGACACCTAAATTTAGAAAGAGAGTTAAAATTTATCAAAATTTCAATTAAGGACACTCCCCTTAAATAGTCTCAAGCAAAATTACATAATTAAGTTCTTAATGTACTTTTTAATAAAATAAATTATTGTTCCACCACCTAACATAAACCTAATTTTTTTTTTTTCTTTTTCCTCAACATCGTACTGCCATTGATGGACCACAGGTTAAAAATAAAAAATAAAAATAGCAGCAGCAGTTAAGAGTGAAATCAAAGAAAAATCAATGTATAGAAATAAGTAAATTTCAAGGAATGTAATTTCTTCCATTTTTGCATTTATGTCATCAACTCTTTTTTGTCGCATTTTTATCCTCAACTTCTATTAATTAGCACATGTTGTCCTTGATAATGACAAAAAATTTGTTGTGGGAAATAAAAAATACTTATTTGTCCCTTATATTTCTAAATAAGCAAGAAAAATAAAAAACTTAAAAGTTCAACAATATTTTCTCCACGATAATAGAATATTTGGATAGAAACCGTCGCTAGAGACACGATGTGCTAGTAAATTGAATCTTAAGGATAAGAATGTGACGAAAAAATATTGACATCAAAATGAGCAAAAAATAAGGATTTCTATTACAAGTAAAACATGATGTGGTTAACTAAATATGTGGTGAATATAATTACCTTATTAAAAAATTCAAAATTAGTGGAGAAGATTAATTTTCTTACTTTAAAAGTGTCATGTTGTTGATTTTCCTTTAATAAGTGGGGAGGACATTTTGGAATGGAAAAGCACTTTTATGAAAGGTTGGAAAAAGTGGTATCGAGTGACATTATTGTCCTTGACATGCTTCACGAATTTTCTCGAAATAACGTACGAAATTAAATGACTTGTCCTAAACGATGCAAGTTTTAGTAGGTAGGAAATTAATGGCTCAAAACCATCTGCACGCTACATTAAATACACACTTTAGGATGAAAACGTGGGTTACTAATAGTCGATCAATGTTGATGTTGTGGACTAATAACATGTAAGAACTATTTAAACACGAGTGGATACAAATAGACAAACTCTATATTCTAGACACTATTTCAAAATGACGTAAGTAATAACATGTAAGAACTGTTTAAATACGAGTGGATACAAATAGACGAAATCTATATTCTAGATACTTTCAAAATGACGTAGGTCATCGGTTAATGAGACAATAGAGATAAATGATCAATTTAAGGTCCTTAAATGATCGATTATTGAGAAATAAGGTAGGGTGCAAAAACAAGCAAGAGGTTTGCTTAAAAGAAATCGCCCTTGAAAGAGTGTGATAGCTCATCGATTGAATGCTCTTGCGAAGATGAATGGGTTTAAGCGATTGGCCTTCAATTATGGACTGGTAAGAAGTAGGAGCTCAGATTTTAAGTTTAATTTTAGATATTATGTAAATTGTAATTGCATTTTTTTTTTTTTTTTTGTGTTAACGTAGCATTTGACGGGGGGTGGATGGAAGGACATCTTCTGCAATTAAAGGGGAAAGTGAGAGTGAAATTGTCAAAAAATGAAATGTNTTTTTTTTTTTTTGTGTTGAGAAAGTACGTACAAAGTTCCATATCAATTAGACATAGAGTAATTAACGAGTTTATAAAGAATTGAGGGGTCGAGCCCAACAATAGTTATGTATGCATCTCAGATTCGTCTATTAGACTTTGTAACTTTATTCTTGCATATATAGAAATGTCATTGTATTGTGTATCTATCATTTAGCGTTTAGTTATTGTTCTCCCAATCATCAGTTTAGTGCTTCAATGCAAAAATTACCGGTAATTTTTTGGTATAATACTAAAAAAGATTATGATCATGATATACGTACATAAATGTTGACATAATGATTTACACCAATGTAAGTTAGTAGATTTTGGCACATTGATCCCGACAAAAATCAACTATCAAATTTTTGACACATAAGGGGTGTTAATCAAGATATACACTTTGTGTGTACAAGTAGTTTAATCTATTTAAAACAAACCATTTAAGGGAATGTTTAGGAAAAATTATTAGAAACTTAATGTGCATTGTTATAAACTTATAACAAATATGAACTCTACATCATTCAATTGTACTTGAATTAATAAATAAATCACCAAAAAATGCATGTTCCCAACAAATCAATTATATTTTAGGTGGCAATACTATTGACATTAAATTACAGATTCCATTAAATTAACCATATAAATTCACTTGTAATTGAACATATTACATATTTTTACATGGATCGGTGCTCTAACACTACTGATGCTAGATAACACTATTAAAAAAATAAGCGAGAAATAAAAAACAATCATGTTTGATGTGCAATACATTTTTGTTGACACATGTCACATGGCAAATTGTCACTTGATAGCTTGAAAAACAACTTGTTCTTGCAACCAACAGTTTTTTAATGATTCATACATTACTAACCACATTGTCATCCCTAATTCTACAGATAGATTAATCCATAAAAAAAATACCACGATTGAAAATAAAGAAAACAATATTCTCTTTTACATTTTATTGGAAAGAGAAAATCACAATTCTCTTTTAAATTTATTGGAAAGAGAAATTTTATGATTAAGTCATAAGCTTTTGTGATCTCAAATTAAATATTAACTAACGACAAATAATATTTTTTTGACTTTCATGCGTATTCCTCTATTGAAACTGCCGCAACTTTTGGGGAATAAGCACTGTGGGCTGGACAAAAAACAAGTCAGGCCCAACATGTATGGCCCTATATCGGCTCTATAATTAGTCAAGAGATCCCCGTGCCTTTACCATTTAATCATCCTTTTCTTTTTTATTTAATCCTTGTATTAAGACAATCTTCTAAGATGATCACCGAAAAGTGTTGGAGAAAATGGATTAGGATTAAAAAAAAAAAAAAATCAGTCATTAGTCTTAGATGATACGATTTAACTCTCATGCTCGACTTGGGAGGAAGCGGAAGTGAAGAAACGGAAGACCCAACCTCAACGAAGAATGCGTAATCGTGTATATCGAAGTCAAACACCACATCGCAGGCTCTCTTCACTTTCCCAAATTGAATATGCTTGTGCCGCACCTTCCTTATCTATCTTCCTTAACAAAAAATAATGTTTGTTGTGCAATTTATCACGTAGTGCCCCATTTGCCCACACCTACTCGAGCAATCATATTCATGTGCTGCCACTGATGTATATCCCTGAATTAGGTTTGCTTGCCCCAAGCCAAACTTCCCGGACTTTGCCATCTGCCTAGCTAGCCACATTGTCGGCGGGGTCCCGGATCTCTATGCAACCTCGGGATCAATGCCCTTATTGTATTAAGAGTCCTACTCCATTGCGCATGTGTCCTCTTGGTCAAAGTTCTAAGATCACAAGGAGTTCAATCATATCCAGTCATTATATTTTTCTACATATTTTTTTATTCTTATGGGATTACACGTACCATTTCCTATATATACATAGTCATTATTCATGTACGTTTTTCATTATTCATTTTATAGTCTTAAGCACATATTTCTGACTCAAAGTATCAAGAGGGTAAGAACTTTCCTATCCATTTTGCAACTCCACTGGTGTTCATGATCTTGCTCCCCAGAACCCTCTACCACTAGAAATCTCCCATATTGCTCCTAATCATCATGAGGATCCCACAATTCTTCCACAAGATTAGCAAACCAATCAGCACCCAGCATGTATGGCACCTCAAACACTAATTACACCAGAGGCGTTTAATGAGCTCAAACAATAGGTTGCAACCTTGACCTAAGCTTTAGGTCAATATGCCACCCCTCCAGCTCCGCCTCCACAGTATCCAATCCTACCTCCCCACTGGCATATCCTGCTCTATTCTCGGGCTAGCCCACACCGCCTCAGGCCCGTCAGTTTATCCACACGTTTTTCCCATACCGCCTCTAATGCGCAGGAGGACATCTACCCCACATCCCCCGAGGGCAGGTGCTATACATTGGCTTGTGCGTCGGGGGTCCCCACTGTCCCATCTTCTCGAGCATACCACAGGCTCTGTCGTGCTGACCCAAGAGCAACTTGCCCAAATCCTCCAAGAAGGAGTGATCGAAGCCCAATAGTGTATCGCTCATGTCCTTTTCAGTTATACTAGACAATCGTGTTCACTCTAAAGATAATAGCTTACCCATTCCCAAGAGGTTCAAGTAGTTCAGAATGGAGTTCGGGACTGTTCAGGACTATCGTTTATATTATTTTATGTAATATAATTGTAATATCCACCAGCCATGGGTGTGTGCTGAATGACATAAGTCCATTGTTATGGTGACACGTCCAAGATCAATGCTTATGCTTTATAACTGATGCACCATTTTAAGTTGTTGAATGTTGAAAGTCCGAAATCAATGTTTCTATGCACAAATAATCAAAATATCAATACTAAAGAGTTAAAAAACCAATGTTGTTGCATCGTAAAAAGAAAAATCCAACATGTGAACATCATTGTATTCAGATGCCTCTAGCACACGTATGAGTCTTGTGACCTCCATTTGTTGGGAAATTATTTAATTTGTCATGTGGGCCCATATATGTAATTAATTGTGTATAAATGATATCTTAAAGTTAAGCCCAAAATTAAAGTGATCTTATAAAAAATTAAGTAATTGGGCTTTAGGCATCTAAATAAAGTATGAGTCGGACTATATGTGTAGAGACCATATCCATTAGGATTTGTATTTGACGATGGGTCGAATACATATAGAAATTATATATAGGGTTATGGTCCTCAATTCATATGTGAAATTCTCATTCTTTGTGTCATCACAAGAATACAAGAGAAAGCATATTAAATAGGAAGATTCATAATATCCACAATCAAGAATCAAGAAGAAAATTTGGAGCAATTAAATTGAAGAACAAAAGATCAAGATTCAAGAAGAAAATTTGGAGCAATTAAATTGAAGAACAAAAGATCAAGATTCATCATTCATCATTCAAGTTACAAATCTATGAATCAATGTATGTTCCGTGTTAATTAAGTTTCTTGGTGATTTGACATAAAGATCTTGACATGTTTATAAAATTTAAGTTTCATGAATAATTTCAACACCATTTTCACCAGGTCGGGCATGTCAATGGTGGCAACACATTTCTTGACTTAATGCAGTGGAAATTTTCCAATCAACCTAATCTAAAGCATGATATATACATATAGTATGTGCTTATTACCAATGAGTTCTATATTACAAATAGCGAAATTTTGCAACTGTTTTCACTACTACACTTATCGCTACTATTGTCATGTAGATGAAAACTAGTTCAAATCAAATTCCCTCAATATTGGACATTATAGCACTTATGATCCGATATTTGACCTTATAGTAAATAGCACATCTATGCATTTCCCAAAAAAATAAAAACCTTTTTGAGATTTATAATGATTTCAATTTTCACATTTATAAAATATGCAAGACGTCTAAAAGTGTTTTTTGTAGTAGCATTACAAAATACCCAACTAGTCATTTCTCACATCTATAAATCAATATACATGTTATATCACGTATTTGAAAATTGCAGTTAATATGAAGCACGTGTGGCAATTGAAAAAAGTTCGTAATTTTCCTATTATGGATTAAACTCATCAAAAAGCAAGGCAATCATACGTAACTTGGCTATAGAAGCAATCACAATCGACATCCAATGTATTCAGAGTCAACACGTAATGACAGTCAAATACATCCAATGAATTTGTTTATTTTTTAAAAAAACGTATGTAATAGAAGTAGTAATATAGTTACAATCATGAATGCGTGTTCAAACAACTACTTATCAAAATTATATACTCTTACAAAGTCGTAAAATTATGTATGGTAATAGAACTGATGCTTGTTTATGTTGACATACAAAAATAAAGCTCAATTAAATAGTCCAAGTAATGGAGCCCAGTTAGGAAATTCTTATGTTGACATACAAAAATAAAGCTCAATTAAATAGTCCAAGTAATGGAGCCCAGTTAGGAAATTCGAGAGATATGCATAAATGAGATCATGTAAAATATAGTGGAGGCCCATCATCACCCAAGCCGACAGGATGCCCAGAATCTGAGCGAATGAAGTGTCTTATTGTCACTCAAAGCGACGGTCATATTCTCTCCCAAACTTTCGAGACGCCCAAGATCTGAGCGAATATAGCATCTTGTTATTATTTAAAGCGGCAGTTATTGAAATCGTTAATAGATAATCTTATTATATGTCACGATCCAAAAATCTCGGTTGCAAGCAGTTAAAAGAAGGGAAAAATGGCAGCAGTTACAAACGGTGGTTCCTTGACACGTTAGCCATTATGAAGAAAGTGGGTGGTTATAGGGCGATGAACAATTTTTAAACGGTTCTACAAGGAAAACTGTCAAATGAGTATAAAAGAGAAAAGAAGACATAGAAGAAACGAACCCGAACCAATCACTCTCAAACAGAGAATTATGTAATTTCATTTCTTTTAGTTCTTCCTGTCAACTTTCAATTGTTTTGTGTGCTTGTGCTCCTTGGAGACGTTTTGCTTCTTGCAAGTTGTAATATTCATAAATAAAGCACTCATCGTTGATAGCGATTTCCACGCAAAACAATTTAATACTATAACATTGGGAAAGTTGATGACCTAATTACAGGAAAGTCTGATCCTAAAAGATATACAAAATTAATAAATATTAATAAGTTTGAATTGAATTCACATGCAACTGTGTAAACATATTTAGCCTATAGACTTGTAGCTTAGCGCAGCTGTGTGTCATTTAACATATCCAGCTATGTGTCCAACAAGCACGATGAAATTAGGCTGCTAAATAAATTACTAACAATTTACATCATAATATGTGAAAAAACGCGTAGTTCAATCTTACGTGCGGAATAATGCTAAT
>CAIGRN010041610.1:0-11033 GCA_903798345.1 Fraxinus anomala
ACTAAGGGCCTCAATATATAGTACACACCGGGAATAAAGAAGGTAAGCTTCTAACTAGGGAAATACAATTTTTCCTAATCTAGTTAAGGTAAAAATCAATTATACAATCATAAAGAATATTTCCATAATCAGGATTTCTACACTCCCCCTCAAGTTGGATCGTAGATGTTGACCATATCCAACTTGTAGATGAAATCCTCAAAGTTTTAAATCTAGGAAAGTAAAGATATTTCTCTAATTTTCTACTTATACCATATACTAATATTACAAATCAAATCATCCCATAATTGACTAGAGATTTCTACACTCCCCCTCAAGTTGGATCGTAGATGTTGACCATATCCAACTTGTAGATGAAATCCTCAAAGTTTTGTCGAGGTAGTCCTTTAGTGAATATATCGGCGATCTGTTCTTTGGTAGGTACATAGGTCATACATATAATCCCTTCTTCAACCTTTTCTTTGATGAAGTGTCTGTCTACTTCAATATGTTTGGTTCGATCATGTTGGACTGGATTGACGGAGATGTTGATAGCTGCTTTGTTGTCACAATACATCTTGATTGGAAAATTTACCATAATCTGTAACTCTTCCAATAATTTTTTCAACCACAATCCTTCGCATATTCCTTGTGCTACTGCTCTGAACTCAGCTTCGGCACTACTTCTAGCGACTACATTTTGTTTCTTACTTCTCCAAGTTACCAAATTTCCCCATACAAAGGTACAATAGCCAGTAGTTGATCTTCTGTCTTCTATTGATCCAGCCCAATCTGCATCAGTAAAGATTTCCACTTCTTTTCTTTCATTTTTCTTAAAGAAGAGCCCCTTTCCAGGGGTACCTTTTAGATATCTGAGGATTCTGTAAACTGCTTCTAAGTGAGTTGCCCTTGGGGAATGCATGTGTTGACTTACCACACTAACCGCAAATGCAATGTCGGGTCTTGTATGTGAGAGGTAGATTAACTTGCCAACTAACCGCTGATATCTGTCCTTTTCAACTGGTTTTCCCATGTCTACTCCTTTTCTTCCTATGTCTATCGGTGTCTCACTTGGTTTACATCCAAGCATGCCCGTTTCGGTCAGGAGGTCGAGAATGTACTTACGTTGTGAAACATTGATGCCTTTCTTCGATCTGGCAACTTCCATCCCTAAGAAGTATCTCATTTGTCCCAGATCCTTAACTTCGAATTCTGCTGCTAAGTTTTTCTTCAGTCTCTCTAGCTCCACTATGTTATCTCCTGTTAGTATTATGTCATCAACATATACAATGAGGATTGCTTTTGTCCCATCTTTAGACAAGTGGTAGAACATGGTATGATCTGACTGTCCTTGCTGATATCCTTGGCTCCTTAGCACCTTTGCAAACCTATCAAACCATGCTCTGGGTGACTGTTTGAGGCCGTACAAAGATTTGTTTAGTTTACACACCTTGTTGTCTTCATATGTTTCACTGAAACCTGGGGGTAACATCATGAAGATCTCTTCTTCTAATTCTCCATTCAAGAATGCATTCTTAATGTCAAGCTGTTGGAGAGGCCAATCCAGACTTGCTGCTAAGGACAAGATAACCCTGATTGTGTTAAGTTTTGCCACAGGAGCAAATGTTTCTGTGTAGTCAATGCCATAGGTCTGTGTATATCCCTTTGCAACAAGTCGAGCTTTGTACCGTTCTATTACCCCATCAGCCTTGTATTTCACATTAAAAACCCATTTGCATCCGACAGGTTTCTTTCCTCTAGGTAACTCTACCACATTCCAAGTCTTATTTTTCTCCAATGCTCGCATTTCTTCTAGGACCGCTTCTTTCCATTCTGGAATAGTCATGGCTTCCTGAATACTCTTTGGAATTTCTGTATTGTCAAGATTTGAGGAAAAAATGCGAAATCCTGCAGATAGAGCATTATATGAAACAAATTTTGAGATAGGGTGGAAGGTACATGACCGAGGTTTTTTTCTGAGGGCAATAGGTAGATCATCATCCGAGGACTCAATTTGGTCTGAAGAATCCTCATGGAGATCTGGAGCTATCATCGGTTCACACTCTTTTGGTGCTTCGGATGTGAGGTTCTCCTTGTACATTGATTTTGGCTTCCTTGAGTAAACTAGTATCTCTTTGTTAACCTGCTTTTCTGCTTCTCCCTCTGAAATTAAGTGTCCTTTTGTATTTGGCTTAGAATGAGAGGACGTGGTTGAGTCAGTATGTGAGATGGGTGCAGTAGATGAGATAGCGGGTGAGATATCAAAGTCAAAGAAACTGTCATTACTTAAGAGCCGATCTTCACCCAAAGTCTCCCCCTGAAGTGAGGCTTTTCCGAAGTAGGGAGTTTTTTCGAAAAAGGTGACATCGAGGCTAACAAAAACTTTTCTTGTGGACGGATCATAGCATTTATAGCCTTTTTGAGTAGCTGAGTATCCAATAAATACACATTTAAGTGCACGAGGATCGAGTTTACCTCGATGAGGAGGATGTATATGAACAAAGGCGGTGCAACCAAATATTCGAAGATGTAAGTGTGAATCGAGACGGGAATTGGGAAATGATTCCTGGAGTTTTTTTATGGGTGATTTGAAAGAGAGAATACGACTAGGCATTCTATTTATGAGATAAGCTGATGTCAGAATAGCATCACCCCAGAATAGTTTGGGCATATGTGTCGTAAACATTAAGGCACGAGAAACTTCAAGAAGATGTCTATTTTTTCGTTCGGCAATCCCATTTTGTTGGGGAGTATCAACACAAGAACTTTGATGAATTATCCCATGTGTTTGAAGGTATTCGTTCAATGTAGAGTTAAAGTATTCAGTACCATTGTCGGTGCGGAAGATTTGAATTTTTGTCTGGAATTGTGTTTGAATCATAGAATGGAAGTTTATAAACACAGTACGGACCTCAGATTTTTCTTTTAGTAAATAGACCCAACAAAGTCTAGTATGGTCATCAATAAATGTGACGAACCATTTTTTGTGAGTTCGATTAGGAGTTTTAGAGGGACCCCACAGATCACTATGAATTAAGGTGAATGGTGTCGATGGTTTGTATGTAGATTTTGGAAAAGAAGTGCGGTGATGTTTTGCTAATTCACAATTTTCACATTGAAAATCAACAGTCATTTTATTTGAAAATATGGAAGGTAAAACATGTCGTAAATACTGGAGGTTGGGATGACCCATTCTAAAATGCCATAACATTATTTCACTATCTCTAAGACTAGAAGCAGCATCGCATGTTACAATTTGATTTGATTTACTCACATCTGCCTCCTCAAAGTAGTAAAGCCCCTCACGTTCCTTAGCACCGCCAATCGTCTTCCCCGATGATAGGTCCTGAAAGATACAGTAAGAAGGGAAAAATTTAGCTGTGCAATTGGAATATTTCGTTAATTGACTGATTGACAATAAGTTGCACGATAGATTTGGAACATGAAGGACTGATTCTAGAGTTATGGAATTAGAGATTCGAATACTCCCTTTTCCGGCTACAGGTGAGAGGGAACCATCTGCAATTTTCACTTTTATATTGCCAGCACAAGTGGAGTATGTGGAAAAAAGGTGATAAGAGTCCGTCATGTGATCGGACGCACCAGAGTCAATAATCCAAGGAGCCTTAGATCGAGCGATTGTGAGTGCTCGTAGAAAATTACCTTTGTGTGCGAGTGAACATGATGAGTTCGAAGTTTGAAAGGATGAAAACATTTTATATAGTTGCTCCATCTGCTCGGGATTAAACGCACCACTTGGAGTAGGATTATTTTCCTCGATAGCATCTGCTTGGTATCCACGAGTCCTATCGTTTTGTCTTGGTTTCCAATCCGTTGGTTTTCCATGTAGATCCCAGCACGTATCCTCTTTATGTCCTGGTTTACGACAGTGATCACACCAAGGACGACCCTTTTGTTTAGGTCCATTAGGCCCAGGCCCATTTCCTTTAAAAAATGGGCTCATTTCAGTTGGCCCATTCCATTTAGGATTATTACCTTTCGGCCCATTAGGCAAATAGGTTTGCCCAGATTTTTTAAGTAATTGGGCCGACCCATTTGGCCCAACACCCTTTGAAATAAGGGCCAACCCACTGCCTTCTTTATCCAGCAAGTCCCGGTTTCCATTCATCATAATTTTGCGTCGATGTTCCTCCCGGCGCACCTCCGCGAAGGCCTCCCGCGACGATGGTAACGGACGCTGGCTCAGAACTCGTCCCCTCACGTCGTCTAAATCCCGATTCAAGCCAGCCAAAAACTCATAGACCCTCTCGTTCTCCAATTTGTTCTTGAACCGCACACTGTCAGCCGAACAATCCCATTCTTCTTCTGTGTTCTGATCGAGTTCTTGCCACAAGGAGCTCATCTCCAGATAATATTCCGTCACATCCCTCTCTCTCTGTTTTGTTTGCCAAAGCTTGGTTTTGATTTCAAAAATCTGGGATGAATCCTCCGTATCGGAGTACATGTCACGGACGGCTTCCCACACATCTTTGGCCGTTGGTAGGAAGAGATAGGGTTTCCCAATTGCCGGTTTCATGGAATTAATCAGCCACGCAGTCACCAATGAATTTTCCGACCTCCATCTCTGCAGAAGAGCGGCATCGGTTGAGGCAGGCCGTTTCTTTTCCCCGGTAAGATATCCCAATTTACCTTTTCCATCGACAATGAGCTTGATTGATTGGGCCCATTCACGGTAATTCTTCCCGTTTAATCTTTCCACAGTAAGTTGGAAAGATGAGTTGTCCAGTCCACCGGAGCCCATGGTGGAGAGAGATTCTACTTCACTGCTTTGGGACTCAGACATGGTGGACTGGTTATTTTCAGCTTGGTCTGCCATTGACGGTTAATGGCTCTGATACCATAAAGAAACGAGAATGCGGAAAAAATAATAGAATTCTTTTTCTTCTTACTTTTTACATTACTAAGGGCCTCAATATATAGTACACACCAGGAATAAAGAAGGTAAGCTTCTAACTAGGGAAATACAATTTTTCCTAATCTAGTTAAGGTAAAAATCAATTATACAATCATAAAGAATATTTCCATAATCAGGATTTCTACACCTTTTTTTTCTTTCTTTTATGTAGAGTTGCACACAGTCTACCATATATTTAACTTTGATGTCATATATCCAAAAAATTAAGTCTGTGATGCGGTACTCAGTGGTTGGTATAATATTTTCACAACTTCCACACTGGTTTTCAAGCACGGTTGAGCTGTGGACATCTCTGAGAATGCAAAGGAAATGGGGAAGGAAAGAAAAGGAGACATTTGCTGCTCGAGCAAAAATACTTCGAGCTTTTTTTGGCCCAAGCCGAGCAAAAGCTTGGCCAAAAAATTTAGGCTCGATCCGAGCTTTCGGCTCGGCCTTAGCGAGCTGAGCCGGCTCAATTTTTATTTTTTTTAAAATTTGTGACTAATCTAAAAAAAATTTTAAAGAATTTAAAATTTGTACAATTTATACATATTATAAATAATAACTAAATATTAACATATAAAAAAATTACAGCTAAAATGAAAAGAAAAAAATTAAAAAAGAACTCACGGTCCGGCCGTTGAGCCACACGGACTGGACCAGGCCATCCACATACAATATTCAAAGTCAACACACTTTTTTACCGAGTCCTTAGGTCCTAAAATTTGACAGCTCAGAGCTCACAATTCTAATACTCAGATGCACACCTATACCCCAGCTGAGTAACATGGTAAAAAACCATACATAAAACAAATAAAATCTAGAGATGAGCTTTATTTAACTTCAAAAACCCTAATATTGCCAAATATAAACCATTATACACAAGTTATTAGCGAAAAGGGAAAGCATACACATGAAAACACAAAGGATTTAGACTCACTCGAGCAGGACTTTCCACAGTTCCTTGTATCTCACATTCAGAGATCCAATTGCTTCCTGTTTTTCATACCAGTTAGAGTCAACTGCTGGAAAATTCAACTCCTGAATTCCAGATACTGTAAATACAAGAACGTAAAAAGAATGCTCTTTATCAAAAAAGTGGAAATTATAAATAATTATCCATACCAAGTCAATTGCAAAGATTATTAGAGCTAGGTAATAGTCTGAAACTTGATGGATCAACTAAGTACCTTTAATTATAAAAGAGGTAATATTCAAAAGACATGACTGACCAAAAGAAGCAAGAGCTTCACCCAAGAAAACAACAAAAATTGGAGGTTATAGTGATTCCTGATTTTTATTTTACGACATTGTGAAGTTTTCTTCCAATTAAGAAAAAGTTCAACGCAAAAACAGAAAAATTGGGAGTGGGAACAATTATTATTCCAGTTTTTGCAGAAATGAGCATCCTATGGAGTCTGTTTCTTCAGAAAAGATGTGTAACTATTCATCTTCTTTTCTGAAGTTTAGCTCTTTATCCATTTTGCTACAGCTAACTGATGATTATTGACAATTATGCCATGCTTATACAATAGATGATCTTATTTTATTAGGATTATCAAGTTCTCTTCTCGTGTATAATTCACTTATGAAATCTTTAGTATTTCCTCATGCATACTACAACCACAATGGAGAATAATTAAAACATAAGACATGTACCTGTCATTTATCTCATGGCTCATGCTAAAGTCATGCTTAAGACTACGAGAATCCAATAAAAATTTGAGAGATTTAAAACCTAAAGGCTTGGCATGAATACCTCTATTAATTGACTCGTACAACAAACAACTATATTTGAATGCATGTGTGGTGGTCCAGTTCACCATTTACGTGAACCGTAAACTGAGGTACCAAACTGATGTATATAGGACTTTCATTACCTTCACTGTAAATCTTTTTTATTCAAGATTACACTGCAACACTTGAGTGTGCACATTCCGAATTAATATAGTTTAAAACGTATGCAACAACTTTATATATTGGAAAAGGAAAACCACAGCAACACTACTAATGGAAATGTCATAATTAAATCTTAAGTTTCAATTTACTATATCAGGAAGGTCTTTTGTGGGAGATGGTACACCAAGATGCACTACACAAACTTTTCAGTAACTAGTACTCCATAAACCACAATTCCAGATAGATAAATGGAGAGGGGCGATATTTCTAAATGATAGTATTTGAAAAGATGATAAAGGGTGGACTCGATGCAGAGAGTAACAGAAATCCTTGTTTGTCATAGGAAACCAATCAGAAAAAGCTTCAATTTTTTTCCAAAAAAAGGAACCAGAAAACTACAAATAGTGCAAAAGTGAAACAAACATATATTCAAAACAAACTATAAAGAAAGATACGTGATTAGTCTTCTTCATATAGGCTATAGCAACAAGAAATTTATGTTAAAGTCTGTGTAGACTTAACTAACCTGAAGTATTGTTATCAATCTCATCTCCTACTGCATTGTTTGAGATGAAGTGGACACTTATGGAGCCAAACTCGTACTGGATAATATCATAAATGATACTATCAATTTTACAGTCTCATTTATATAAGAACACCAGAAAACATACATGCAGAATAGTAGCATACAGTACTTACACGATCAGACCACTGAGACTCTATTTTAACGATGTCCTCAATTTCCACCTGAATATGAAAAGTCCCTGGGTTCCCGTTGACAGTTTTGCTTTTAACTATAACAGAACTTCTGGAAAATGTCACCATGGAGTCCACATAATGTACACCAAGATAATTGATGTAATCAGCATACAGAACAATTTCCATTCTTCCATCATCCTGTCAATTGAAAAGCAAAGAACATAGTCAAATAGCAAGAACAGAGTGCATGTCTAGCCTTGAAACAACATTATTTAAGCACGGCTGAGTATTTAGCTCAATGGCGTAATCTTATGGCACTTTGTGATGTGGATGAGATGAGTAAACATGTTAATACTGACTTTGTTGCAAGACATCATTCTAGAAATCTCATGTCAACTACTAAAAGTTTTGACATCTGTTAATAAAAATCTAAAATGGTTTTGAAAGTTGAAACCAAATGGAGAGTTACTTTCTATGGTAAATAAAAAAAAACAATCTTTTAAAGCCATTAATTGTGAATAACAAAAAGTCTGAGTGTGATCCAAGCTACTCTTAGTTTTACGTGTTGAAATTCTTGATTAAAGTGTCTTATTATGAACATAACAGAAAAGTCGTGCCCTGACCTGCCAACCAGAGAAAAGATAGATCTTGTCAAAAGCTTGATATTGATCCTCTACATCTTCCTTCAGTGATTGCACATGATTAATTGGTTGTTAAGTCTGTTCGATTAGTACATTCAAGAATTCATTTCCCACAATTAGACTTCCTTTTGGCGTTTCCCGTCCTCCAATTTGCTTAAGGTCCAAATCTAATCAGCTTCTCTATGTTATTCTTGGATGTGGGCCGTTTTACATGCTTTGCTATTGAATTTGGATTTAAAAAATCTATTTCTTTTTTTGAGGACTTGTTTCATTATCAAAACTTCTAAGAGCACTTAGGTTGTTCCTCTGATAACTCATGAAGAGGGATCCAGTCATTAGACGTTAAGAGATTCGCTGTAGCCTTTTCTCAAGATGAAGGTATCTCAAGTATAGTAGCTTTCTTTCATTAATAGTTGTTTGGCCTTGATTTTTTTTTATGCACCTTACTCATTACTACTGAAAGAGATTTCCAAGCGCACATGGAGAAATTAGGAACAAGGAGTTGGATATCACGTGTTTTAATTATTTAGCCCCTGTTTGGGATCCATTATAATGAGTTTTTGGGGACAATGTATTTTGGAATAATGATTTTTTTTTTAAGAATGTATGATTAAAAAAGAAGGAAAGATTTTGGGATTACGTGTAATATTTTTTTTTTGGAGAATGTGTGGTTAAAATGAGGAGAGAGAAAAATATATTAAATTATAATGGAGACCAAATAGGGGCTTATTGTTCTCTTTTCTAACTCTTGTACAATTAAGTTATTTCCCAATCCCAGACAATTAGGACTCTTCCTAGGGCCTAGATTAAAAGGTCGTATACAGGTTTTAGGTACTTGCTGAAGAATTAACAATTGGATTGCCAAATAGGGTCCCATCATGAACCAAAGGTACTGCTTGGATAATTATGCCCTGCAAATCTGTATATGTTGTCCTAAACAGCACATCACTTTTAAACTGAGATGCCAACTGGGTTTGAGACATCTTAGTTTGGTCGGTCTACGTTAGATTTAATTAATTCGAAGACATTTTCGGGAGTACATCTAGTCCCACTAGTCTATATAACCATCCAAAGCATTTTGATTATACTCCAAAGAAAGAAAAGGAAAGGTAAACAAGTTATTATTACTTCTTTAGAATGAATAATCTTAAGGAAAAAATTAAAGTAGCTAAGTTGCTTACCATTTTACAGCCACTGAAGCAGTTAGCAGACGATGGTCCATCAGAAGAAGCTGAAACAATGCAATTCTCTTCGTAAGAAGATCGTGCATCAAACTATGAATTCCAGATTACCCAGAACTCCCCATCCCCAGTTCCCCAAAACCGAGATAAAATAGATAAGAGCAAGAAATAATAGAATATCAAAAAAACCATACAATCATCATCTGCAATAGCAGAAGAAGGAGATCTTTCAACCGTGCTTTCGTCAGCATCTGACACCATACTAATTGTCTCGTCCTGCATAGATTCCAAATGAGATGAGCAAACCTTAAGAAGCACTTTTCCTAAAAAGGTCTCAATATCAAGATTATAGTACATTGCATGAAGACTTCAGAAAGTCACAATTTCCTTGGTCATTCCCATATGAAGTCGCTTCCGGGCTAGAACTGCATTTCACATTGGGTAAGACACTTCCAGGTTTAAGCTTATCGAGTCTGATATCAGCAGTTTGTTCTTGACTTCTTGAATCTACGAGCGAATCGTCATCAAATCCCGACATATTTTTGCTAACACAATCCTTGGTGTCCAAAGGAGACAAAAAGCTAGCAGCATTACAATTAGGATCAATTTCAGCATCCCTAACATCTGAAAATAGTACCTCCCTAATCTCCTTTGATTGAGTTTCTGTTTCCCGGGCAACAAGAGAGAGAAACAACATAAAAAAATATTATAAAAGTGAAAGTTACGGCGTTAAGCTAAGGAAAGAAAGTGGTTTAATTTGAAGAGAACTGATTCTCTTCAATTATGCAAAAAAAAGCATAATATTCTGTTAATCTAAATATTTGAAGAGAACCATATTGTTATTACAACAGAAACTAATTCGAAAATACAGCACGGCGATATTCCTCACCAGAAGATTTATCAAGTGGCTCAAAACCCATGTCGGAAATCGAAAAATTCAATGGCTACCTAAAACATCGCCTACACATACGAGTCACCAGTATAGTCTGAAAAATCGAACTCTTCCTCCACCTTGTTGAGGGGTCAAAGCTCCATCGAAGTTGAGAATTGAGACCGAAATGTATAGAATCGCGAAGATTGAGATTCCAAATTGTCCTTAACGTGAGCTCTAGGACTTCACTTTGTTCTAGGGTTTGGGCAGGAGGTCAATTTATGATCAGCTCACTTTTTCAACGTGTCCTTTTTTATGAAAGGACCGTACTAAAAAGTCCATGTCAAGAGGAAAGTCAATTCATTAAAAAGATTATTTTATCCTAGTCATTCTTGGATAGATCAATGTCCTAAAATGGATCCCTTAGTTGATAAAGCGTGTGTTTGATTTTCACTTTTACTCGTCGTTATAATTAGAAATATGATCTTGCAATTTAAAAAACTAATTTCAACGATCATATTTTTCATTATAATGAGAAAAAAAATAGGGATCAAATGGAGCCAAAAGAAAAAGTAAGTTTTTTGGAGGTTATGTATAGGTTTGCTTCGATTTTGACAACCATAGTTAAAATACACATTTCGATATTAATCCGAGTGAAATTTAGACTTTGTTTTGATTTCCTTTTTTGGAAAAACTAGTAACAGCTAAACGTGCGTTGCACATTATTTTGAAATGTTTTATAAACGCTGTAAAAATAATATTTGAAAATCAATGAATATAAAATATAGTCAAAAAAAATGTTTACGTGAAATGAACTTTTTAAATAATTCAATTAATATTTACGTATA
>CAIGRN010041614.1:0-12292 GCA_903798345.1 Fraxinus anomala
CAAACTGTTGACATCGAAAATTGTATAAACAAAATTCCAGCCAACTTCAAGTGTAAATAAGGATTTTTTTAATTACTTGCATATCACAAGTGCTTTTATCAAAGGACATATTTGAAATATGAAGTTGTTGGGCTTCCGTCATTCTCCTTAAGGATACTATCCTCCTTTTTATAGGAAATGATGAGCATGTATCTTTCATATTCTTGTTTTGTCAACAACCGTACCAAGCTAAGAACCTGTGCCAGTGGCTTAAGTCCTAATTGGTTGTTGTCAAATCAACATACATTACCGAACAGGGAAAGTATATTCTCATTGGTTGCTGAGGTCGGCTCCCTCAAGCTATAATGAAGCTAACCATAAATGGAGTCGCCAGCAATTAATGAACTGGTTAGAGAACAAAACTATAATATATAATTGGTGGAATAGGTGGGCGATGACGTAAGTCCTTCTGAATGTCATGAATTGATTAAACGTTTTGACAGTGTCTAAGGAATCTATAATTATTATGTCCTTTCAAATCACAGCGATCATAAGTACGAGCTGACATTGCAGATCCGGCCTTAATTTAACATGAGTCAAGTGCATATAACAAACATAGATCGTAGGTCGGATGTCAACAGTTATCTCCCAGGTCGGTGCTCGCTTTGGTGATGGACTGACCTTGAACATGGTTGACTCATTTTTCCATATTCACCATTTTTACAGCAACGAATGGTTTGGACAGGTGTTACAGTCTGATTCGATGAGTTGTCATGCATCTTCAGTAACTTCTTTCGGAAGCTTTCATCAAAACAACATTGTTTTGAAGTGGTGAAATTTGACCATTTATTTTCCCTCCATTTTTTTGTCCAACGGTCTAGATTCTGCCCTTTCATCTTCCCTCTTTTTAAATATGGCTTTACCTTTCATTTTTACACTTTTTTGCTCTCAATTTTTCTTTCAAAGAAGTTAAAAAAAAACTTCTTCAAATTTCCGTTGATTTTCCATTTATTTTCTGAGTGAGGTCATTCATTTTCAGGTATTTCCTTTAACAGAAAAGACCTTTCTTTTTATTGCATTTTCACCTCAGTCATTTGCATGAGTTCGAACGAATCTAGGGTTCATTCCTGGGGTAACCAACAAGAAGAAGTAGTATTATCCACATCCACATCTTCTATAAGTTCATACTGTCAAGAGATATTAACTTAAGTCCCAATCTCTATAGTTTACTCAAAAGATTTAGGTCATCGTAGTAATATGGAACAAAATACTGAGAGGGAAGAGGTCGAGTCTCATGAGGGGGATAAGGGAAGTTTACAGGAGTGGGGGTGGATTCATATAGGCCAGTGGTGATGGGGGATAAGCTGGTGAGCTTAAAGGCAAAATGTAGTATTCTCAGCTGGGTAGAGTTAGTAATTCTCACCTCGTCTGACCGAGCTAACGCTCCACCAGTAAGATGTGTGGCTTTAAATTCTACCATCCTGAATGCTAGGTTAGAGCTTCCATTTCCTAGAATTATCCGTAGGTTTCTTTTTTCTTGGGGAATAGCTCCTACCCAGTTGTGCTCCAATGGTTGGAGAACACTAGTTGCCACTTTAATTCTGTGGAGTAAGTTAGGTCATCTCGAATTGAGCGTGGCACAATTGAACTCCCTCTTCACCTTTAAGGAGGACAGGAAGAACACTGGCTGGTGGTATACCAGTGTTATGCCTAGGACGAGTGGTCTTTTAGTATTAGATACTCCCTCATCAATAAAGAAATGGAAAGATGAGTTCTTTTATGTTTTGGGAGAGTGACAACTCCACCCTATCGAGGTGAATATGGAGGACATAGTTTCTACTTTGTATCACCTATTATGTAAGTGAACATAATCTTTCTATTTTACTGCACTTGTTTTATAAGCATATCCTTAACTTATTTAGCTTGACCTGCAGACTACAAGAAGACCTTTGATCTCGACAATCCAAGAGCAAGCTAACGTTATAAGAGCTCTTCCAAAGAAACAGAGGTCCTGCAAGTTCATAATATCTGATTCCAACCTCTTTCGAGGGGTTGAAATGGCAAAAAATTGAAAATTGCAGAAACTATCTCCTCGAGGTTTCTGGAAAGATGCTCGGATTTGTAAAGGCCAAACATTGAAAATTTAGTGGGCCACCAACCTGACATATTTCTGGATTTTTAAAATCTCCATCCCCATATCTACAGCAGCACTTCCCCCTCCTCTCTGAGAGTCTTCCAACCTTCTCACTAGGAGCTGGAAAGAGAGGGAGAGACACTTCCTAGTTGAGATGCTTGTGGGCGAAGCAATTATCTCAGCTTAACTCCACAGCCACATATTTATCTTGTATATGATGTTTGTGACAGACGCTCGAGCTCAAATTTTTTTACTATTATATATATATATATTTAACTAACACTGCTTTTCTTTTCTCAAGTCAAGGCCGAACTGGATAAAATGCTTGAGGTGAAGAACCTAGCCTTAGGCTTATTTGAAAAAGATTGGAGTGGAGCTGGAAGCAAAATTAGCCTTGGAAAATTGAGACTTATAGATGATAACAAGGCTCTGAAAATTTGGGGGGAGGGGGGGAGAGGAAGGCTACTCAACGAGCAGCAAATGAGAAAAAGGGGGCTGAGGAAGAGAAAACTCAAGCGACGAGGAGCGAGTTCGGGCTGATGAAGCTATAAAAAGGGTTGAAGAAGCCACTAAGAGGGCCGAAGAAGCTGAAGCTGAAGCTAAAGCTTCTAAAGCACTGGAAGTTTGAAAGATATCTCTTGAGTTTGATACTTTAGCTCAGGACGCCTATGTTGTGGCCTTGGAAGAGCTCGTGAAGCATATTGGCAGGGAGAGGCTATATTTTGATACGACATTCCTAGTGGAATCTCTGGAGGAGCAGAAGAAGGAGTTCCAAAGATTGTCTGAAGCAGCTGGAGTTCGCATCATCCCTGCTGATGAAACCATGAAGATTATGTCCAAGCTCCACAAGATCTACCTCTTTCCTAGGATTTACTTAATACTTTTTGTCTAACATTGCTAAATGAATGATGTCCAAGTTCTTATTTTATTTTATTAATGAATTAATGTTAGTTCATCTTTATTTTGCGCAAAATGTTGTTTGCTTTTGTAACAGAAATTTGTCTAAGTGTTGCAGCACATGCAACCTTAGTTCGTCTTGCTAACGAGCAAGGCTTTGTGATTTTCTTGATAGGAAATTTGTCTAAGTATTGTAGCACATGCAACTTTAGTTCGTCTTGCTAACGAGCAAGGCTTTGTAATTTCCTTGATAGGAAATTTATCTAAGTGTTGCAGCACATGCAACCTTAGTTCGACTTGTTAACGAGCAAAGTTTCTGTGATTTTCTTGATAGGAAATTTGTCTAAATGTTACAGCACATGCAACCTTAGTTCGACTTGTTAACGAGCAAGACTTCTGTGATTTCCTTGATAGGAAATTTGTCTCAGCGTTGCTGCACATGCAACCTTAGTTCGGCTTGCTAACGAGGGTGCAACAGAGGTCTGATTTTTCTGATAAAACACACACTTTTATTATAAATTTGCAATACAAAATACACTCACTTCCTACTGGTAATACTTATTGAGGTGTTCTACATTCCAAGGGTGCAGCAGAGTTCTGCCATTCATGTCTTTCAGCTCGTAGGCCCCCTTGAGTAGTACTCTAGTTACTGTGTATGGGCCTTCTCAATTAGGTCCTAGAGATCCAAAGCTAGATTCTCTAATGGCAAGGAAACGTTTCCTTAGCACCAGGATACTGACCTCAAATACTCATTTTCTTACCTTCTGATTATAGTATTTTGCATTGCGTTGTTTGTATACAACATTCCTGATTTCAGCCTCATTCATCTTTTCCTCTATTAGGTCCAATTCTCCACGCAAAGCTTTCTCATCTCATCATCTTTGTACATTGATGTTCGAATAGAAGGAATCCCTACCTCAATAGGATCACAGTTTCCACCCCAAAATCTAAAGAGAAAGGAGTTTCTCCAGTACTATTCTTAGGTATAGTACGATAAGATCATAGTACACTGGGGAGTTCCTCAGCCCATCCACCCTTAAGAGCGTCGAGTTTTGCCTTTAGGGTATGCTTGATGGTCTTATTGATTGCTTCAACTTGACCATTAGTTTGAGGATGGTTTGGTATGGAGAAATGTTTTCGTATGGCAAGTCTCTCGAAAAAATTTGCAAAGCGAGTATTTGTCAAATTGCTTTCTGTTGTCTGTTCGATGGAATGAGGTATTCCAAACCTACACACAATGGACTTTCATATGAAATCAGTGATCTTTTGTTCGGTGATCTTAGCAAGTGGTTCAACTTCTACCTACTTAGTAAAGTAATCGACTACAATAATTCCGAACTTTGTTCCACCTTTTTCGGAGAGCATGGGGCCAATCAGATCAACCCCCCATTTGGAAAACGGCCATGGGACCATACAAAGTTCAGCTCTTCTGGCGAGAATTTAATGTTGGGTGCGAACCGTTGACATTTATCACACCTTCTCACAAATTCTAATGCATCCCATTTCATAGTTGGCCAGAAATATCCTTGACGTGTGATTTTATGAGCCAACGATTATCCTCTGAAATGATTTCTACATACTCCTTCATGTACTTCTTGTAAAGTATAAAGTGTTTCTTCTTCATTCAAGAATCTTAACAAAAGTATCAAATATCCCTGCTTGTAGAGCATATTGTCAACTAATGTGTACCTCACTGACCTCATTCGAAGTCTTCTTGCTTCAATGGGATCTTCAGGACATATCCCCGTCTTTAGATAGGAACTTATTTCATTCATCTATGTAGGCTTGTGATCGATTATCATGGAGACAACTTCTAGTCTTTCAATGGCAGGATAGGGAATTCTTCCTACGGGAATGCTGTCAAATTCTTCTATTCCTTCACTTGTAGCTAACTGAGCTAAAGAGTCAGCATGACCGTTCTGAGTTCTGAGAATTTGTTTGACCAAAATAGTTTGGAAATTTTTGAATTCTTGCCTAACAACTTGAAGATAGCCGTTCATCCTTTTTTCCTTAGTTTGGTAGCCCTCATTGATCTGATTGACCACCAATTACGAGTCACTGTGGATTACCAAATGAAGAATTTTAATCTCTTTTGACATCCTCACCCTAGCTATTAGCACTGCGTATTAAGCTTCACTGTTAGAAGCCTTGAAGTCAAACGACAAGGCTTCGCAGAATAACTAGCGATTAAGACTAACAGGACAACACTTATCCCTGATCGAACTCCAGTGAAGGATCCATCTACGAAGAGCTCCCATGGAGCGTCATGAGAGAGTCCTCCTAGTGGTTCCGATCTGAACTCCATAACAAAATCAGCAAGTGCTTGACCTTTTAAGGAGGTGCGATATTTTTATCTTATGTTGAAATGTCCGAGCTCCACTGCCTACTTGACCATCCACCTAAAGTATCAGGATTCTGTAAGGTTTACCTTAACGGATAGTTAGTTAAGATCTCAATAAGATGCTCCAGAAAGTACGGTCTCAACTTCCTTGCTGCCATAAAAATGGCATAGGCCAATTTCTCTAAAGGAGAGTAACGGAGCTTGGCTTTATGGAGGGCTTTGCTAATATAGTAAACAAGATGATGTTTTCATTCTTCCTCCCTAGCTAAGACAGCACTGATAGCATGTTTAGACACACTGCAAGATGTAAAATCAACATTTCGCCTGCTCTTGGTTTTGAAAACATCGGTGGCTGTGCCAATTGTTGTTTTAGTTCATCAAAGGTGAGTTGGCATTCAGGAGTCTATTCAAACTTCTTCGTTCCTCCCAGGACATTGAAGAATGGTTTATACCGATCAGTTGATTTTGACATAAAGCGACTGAGAGCAGCTATTTGTCCAATTAAGCTTTGAACCTCCTTAGGCCTTGTTCGGGCTCACATTTCAATGATGTCCTGTATTTTTTTGAATTTACCTTGATTTCTAGGTGATTAACGAGATAACCTAGGAACTTTTCGGAGCTCACACCGAAGGTGCATTTGTTCAGATTCAGCTTCATCTCATACTTTCTCAAGATTTCAAACATTTCAACAAGGTGTCGTTGATGATCTCTGGCATCCGCACTTTTGACTAGCATATCATCAACATACACTTCCATGGTTTTTCCAATCTGCTTGGCAAACATGGAATTGACCAGATGTTGATAAGTGGCTCTAGCATTTTTAAGCCCAAAAGACATCATTTTATAACAATAAGGACCTCGGTCAGTAATGAAGGCAGTATGTTTTTGGTCTGGCTCATACACAGGGATTTGATTATACCCTGAGTATACGTCCATGAAGCTGAGTAACTCATGTCCTACCATTGCATCAATCATCTGGTCTATCCTTGGTAGAGGAAATCTATCCTTAGGACATGCTTTGTTGAGGTCAGTTGAATCTATGCACATTCTCCAATCTCTATTATTTTTCTTCACAAGAACTGGGTTGGCAATCCATTTAGGATATTTTGCTTCACGGATGAACCCATTGCAAAGTGTCTTTTGCACCTTTTTATTTATAGCCTTATACCTCTCTGGATTTAACGGCCGACGTCGTTACCGCCTAGGTTGCACCAGATGGTCGATACCCAAACTGTGGCAAATGACTTCAAGGTCGATCCCTTTCATATCCACGTGATCCCAAGAAAAAACATCAAAATCCTGTTGGAGGAATTCTACTATCTGACCTCGGATGGGTGGCCGAAGTTCGTGACCTATTCTGATCTCCCTTGGTGGATCACCCTATCCAACCACTATTTTGTCCATCTCTTCCACAAGTTCTTCCCCCTTAACCCTTGGTGGATCACCCTATCCAACCACTATGGCATATAAACTCATGGGAGAATATATGCATCTTTCTTTGCTGGGCAGATCTTCATCTAGCATTTCTCAACGATGTCATTCTTTCCCTTAATTTGACCTACACCATGAGTCATGGAAAATTTGAGCGAGTAGTGGTATATGGACACAATTGCCCTGAAATTAAAAAGCAGGGGCTAGCCCATGATGGTGTCATAAGGTGAATTGGAATCAAATACTACGACTCAACGTTCAACTTAGTTTGACGTGTAGCTTCATCAACTTCAACAGAGAGCTTGATCAACCCTTTCGATTGTGTAAGAGCCCCATTGAGTCCTAAAACCACGTTCGGGTACAGTTGTAAAACATTTAGTGGAATACCCACCCATTCCAGTGTGTTGGTATAGAGTATGTTGAGAGAACTCCTTGTATCAACTAAAACCTTGGGAATGACAACTCCTGCTATGGGTATTGAAACCACCAGGATTCTAGGATAAGGATGTGGATCTGCCTCTTTGTCCTCGAGCGAAAGATGGTCGTCCATTACATTTCTGCGGTGTTTTTCAGTAATTCCTATCTCAGAGAGGTCGGCTACTATTAGTCTCTTCAACCTCGCCTTCTTTGCTTGATCATTTTGTTGGCGTCTCAACATGTGGATATGAGAACTAGGTAAATCAACGTTACAAGCTCTAGCCACAGCTTGATTTCCACGTATTATGCTAAATCCGCCTGGAGTGAAAAACTTTATGCAGTAGTGATATGTTGAAGCAACGACCTACAATTTGTGTAATATGGGTCTCCCTAGTATGTCATTATAATTGGAAGGCAGGTCGACAACCACAAAACCCGCTAGAATTCTTCTCTGACAAAGGACCTCGCCTAGTTTTACAATCAAAAAAATTTGACCCCGGGCTTCAATAGGATCCCCACAAAATCCTTGCAGCCTACTAGAATATAGTTGGAGACACCATTCTTGAATTTCCATTTGTTCCAGAGTTAGAGAATACAACACATTGACCGAACTCCCATTATCCACAAGAGTTTGATGTATTTGTATGCCAGCAACAAACATGGTTATTACCAATGCATCACTTTGGTCCTGTAAAACTCCATAAGAATCTTCTTCCGAAAATCCAAACCATTCTAAGTATGATGCAATGCCAGTATCGGACTCTGGTCGTCTATATCGTAATTCTGGCAAATGCATGCATCTCGAGCTTGTCTGTGCCTTACCCTTCTTGATCCTTCAATGTATTGATTACCACATATTAACATTTTGATCTCAGCTTGAGGTGGGGGATCCCGTGCTTGAAGAGTTGGCTAACCTCGTTGAAACATCTCTGTTTGGTAAGGTTGTTGATTGCACGCTTGGTTGGTCTCTCTAGGTTTAGCCACAAACTTTTGTAGATGACCCGTCAAATTAAAGATTCCACCTCTTCCTTCAGGTTTCTGCAATCATCTGTATTGTGTCCTGTCGACCTGTGATATCGACGTACTTTCCTTAGCTTTTCCCTGCTGGATCCATTTTCTGAGGTGGGAGTCTGCGGAATGCTTCTTTTTCTCCCGTTTGCAAGAAGACTTCTTCCAAGGTAGCATTTAATGGGTGATATTCGTGGAACCTATCAAGAGAAGGCCTATGACGATCTTTATCCCTCATATCCTTTTTCTTTTCATGATTGAACTCTTTATTCACTTTTTTCTCCTTTGTTGGGTGTGGGGATTGTGGATTTACCTTGGTTTCCTCCTGGTCTGAAGTGGCTTTCTCCGCATTTATATGGTTTTTCGCTCGATTAAGGAACTTATGATATGTCCGAGGTCCATCTTCATGTACAGACCACCAAAACATTGTACTAGGCCTTAACCCAGAAAGAACTGCCATGAGTGAGATTTTTTCGACCTTCATGGACTCTTTGTTGAACCTATTGAGGTAACTTTTAAGCGATTCGCTCTTTCCTTGCTAATGCTTACCAAACAATTTGGGCATGGTTCTTTCTTTGGAACCCATGAACTGAGCTAGAAATGTCGTGGCGAGGTCGCTCTAGTTTCTTATGGACCTCTGATGTAGCCTCTTTAACCACCTTTGAGATTTGTCTCCCAACGATAATGAAAAGGCACGACACATAATGCCATCGCCTACTCCTTGCAGCTCCATCTAGGAAGTGTACTTTTCTAGGTGACTAAGGGTATCTCCTTTCCCCTTATTCCCAGTAAGCTGTGGCATTTTCAATTTTTCAAGCAAAGGTTCAGCAATAATATCTTCAGTGATAGGAAAATGGCGTTTAGTGAGATATTCTTCCATGCTTCCTTTGTTTTTGGCTTCCAAATCAGCAATGCATTTTTTTAAGACGCTCATTTCAGGTTCTGCTAGTTCCAATGGGCGTTTCACATGGGGTTTCGTATATTCGCTCCGAGCTATGAGTTAGTGTTGAGATCCCAATCTATCGAACACACTACTAGCTTTCCTAGTAAACATCTCTGTTGTTGCGGAAGAATTCCTGATCTCTTTGGTTCGACTTTTGGAAAATTACTCTCCTGAGAAATGGAGCGCCCTCCTTGTGGGAGGTCGTCTAGTTCGTTCCCTGCATGGGGACTCCATCTCAGTATTAAGTGGAGGAACGTGGGTTTGATTTCGCTCTAATCTGTTGACTGCATTTGTCAACCTCTCGAAGCTTCTTTTATAATTGTCATGTGAGGGTCGCCAGCTTCATTTTAACCTCGTCTCATTCCAATATTTTTGTGGAATATTCGTTTGTTCAAGATGAGTGTGGGATTGATTCCACGATGCTCAATTATCATCGATGACGGTATTTTGTCGTGAATTTTATGGAGAGATATGGCTGCTTATACAAGTTAGGGCCCTCCTAGTGCCAAACTGTTGACGTTGAAAATTGTATCACCAAAATTCTAACCAACTTCATGTGTAAATAAGGATTTTTGTTGATAATTACTTGCAAATCACAAGTGCTTTTATCCAAGGAGGTATTTAAAATATGAAATAGTTGAGCTTCCCCCTCCTTAAGGATACTATCCTTCTTTTTATAGGAAAGAATGGATATGTATCTTTTATATTCCTATCTTGTCAACAACAGTGTCGAGTTGGGAACCTGTGCCAATGGCTTAAGTCCTGATTGGTTGTTTTCAAATCAACATACAGTACCGAACTGAAAAAGTACGCCAATGACATATTCTCATTGGTTGCTGAGGTCGGCTCCATCAGGCTCTTATGAAGCCGACCTTAAATGGGGTCCCCAGCAACTAATGATCTGATTAGATAACGAAGCTATAACATATGATTGGTGGAATACGTATGCACTGACGTAAGTCCTTCTGAATGTCATTAATTGATGAAATATTTTGACAGTGTGTAAGAAATTTACAATCATTATGTCTCATCAAATCACAACGATTGTAAATACGAATTGACCTTGCAGATCCGACCTTAATTTAACATGAGTTAAGTGCATATAACAAACATATTTAATTAGGTTACAGGTCGGATGTCAACACAATTTATGCAAAAAACAAGGTTGAAGTAGAGTTACATGTCGTAACTTAAAAAAAGAAAAAAGAAAAATAGTATTGTTGATAAGTTTCATTCATATTGTATTACGTCGAGATATGTATAATTCTAACCATTAATGCGGTCAACTTGTGATTTGTTTTCATAGTGGGAACCAGCTTTATTACACATCTTTGGTACGGTTCGGTGATTGAATGGAAACTTGAAATCTCTACGAATTTATGGTTGTTTAATTAGTGGCATGTTATTCAGTTTGATGTGTTAACATTGATAAGATTTGGTATATGGTGTCAAGCTAGTGTGGTAGTTCTTGTATTGTATTGTTATCAATGTCGAACTGTCGTTCCTGATAAATGAAACATCGAGTGTCGAGATTAACATGTATAGAATGTCGAGAACTATACTTAAGATGTCAAGAACTTTATGAAATGTAGATAATTATCATGTTCGGAACGAAATCTCGTTCTAGACAAATGAAGTATCAAGTGTCGAGATAAACAAGGTCCAATGTCGATAACAACTTTTAAAATGTCAAGAATATCATAAAATATCAAGAACAATAATTATTAAACACAATTTATCAACAAAAATAAGATTTCAAAGAAAAACTATCTTCTACCGAAGATTGTGGAGAGCATAATTAACTCGCAAATTTGGATGATATTAAATTTCTCGAAACGAAGTTATGGATCCGTTTGTTGCACATTATTGTAGAATGAGAATGAAAAATATAGTTGTTATTGAGTCCCACACAAGAGATAGAAATTCAAAATTGATGGCTCGATAGGATGGATAACAGTCATATTTTTCATTTTTATGGATGAAAAATGAGAACCAAACAAGGACTATATGATTTTTCTTATGAATTGGAAGCATATAATTATTTTTTAGTGTTAATGGCTCTTCTAGTTCATCTTCTTCATATTTTTTTTCCAAATATTGATCAATATTTAATAGATAATGAAAGCAAATGAATTCATTAAGTATTAGCTAGCGTTAATGTAGCTTTTCATAAAAGCTACTTGTTCTTCTCAAAATTTGTGACAAATTGGAAAAAAAAAAAAAAAAATTGCTCCATTTTTCATTAAAGGTATGATAGACAATTTGGTATCAAATTTGATCATTTTTGCAAGAGTTATCAAAATTGAAAACTTTTCAATTGACAAGCAAGAAATTGGACTTTTTTTATTTTTTTTAAATTCCCCAATAGTATATTTGGCCTTAAATCCACCCTACGTGTGTTGACTGGACCATAAAGCATCTTAGCCTACAAATTATTCAATTTCTGTTAGCAGATCTTTATTCCTAACATTACGAATTACATCAGCTAAAAACTAATAGCATACAACTTTTATAGATAACTCAGAATAAATTTCTATTTTATGCATTTAATTATTAAGTCACCAATCGAAGCAGGTGACCGTGTTCTAACTTCGCCGATGTAGTGGTTTCTGGAAGCAATATTATCACGCGATGGAGTTGGCTTACCCTTTATGCATTTATCGTTTTCAAAAATTGCATAACAAAATGGAAAGGTTATATCAGATCCCTTAAAATAATGGTATAAGGGTTCAATTATTGTATATTTAAATTTGATACTTTATTGTATAAATTAAACTAAAAAGATGTTTACGCAAAATAAGTTTGTATTACCAAAAGATCAAAAAAATTAACGTAATCACGAAAATTGGGGTTGGGGGAGAGGGGAAGGGAAGCAAGTGCAAAACTTAATTACTATAAAATCTCTTCTAATCCGACAAAACACTCATAAAAAATTATTCAATTAGAGCCAAAAGTAACCTCTTAATCCAAAAGCAATTTTAGACTTTTCAAAAGTACTATCAAACTTGTTTAAAAGATGAAAATGACCCATGGCTTGCATAATTGAGAAGTCTACAAAAGCTCAGTTGACAAAAATTGAAATTAGCACACAAGTGAAAAAAATAACTATATAATTGAACGAACCAATCAGAAATTTAAAAAT